>JANAVB010028620.1:5734346-5911846 GCA_029216955.1 Iris pallida
TATATATATATATTATTATAGATATATAAATGATTATTCATTGACTAACTACACTAGTGACAAGACATTAGGCTAGGTCATATAGGTATTTGAAATCTGACTCTACTTAAATATAATATATATTATTAGCAGTAAAGAAGGGGGTTTACATGTATGATGTATGGAACAAGTTGTATTTATTTCAAATATATATATATATATATATATATATATATATATATATATATATATATATATATAAATGATTATTCATTGACCTAACTACACTAGTGACAAGACAAATTAGGCTAGGTCATATAGGTATTTAAAATCTGACTTTATTAATAATATATAATATTATTAGCAGTAAACGAAGGGGGTTTACAAGTATGATGTATGGAACAAGTTGTATCTTGTTTCAATATTCTGCAAGTTGTAAGCCAAGTTTGGCATTTCATCTCGGCTGTTTGAGAGCCTTACGTTTTCCATATCATAAGTTATCAATACAGAATTTATTTCAGATCATGACTGTGTTATTCAATTCCTTTGTGATCTACTATAAATTCTATACAAATGTCTCTTTTATAAAATGAGGACGAGCATGCCTTGTACAAGTGCAACCCCAGACTTGTACGACATCATGCCCATACGAGGACGATCGATTCAGCGTGAATCAAAACGAGGACGAACGATTCCCCGAATCGGGGCGTGATAGTTTGGTATCAAAGCACGACTTTACTTTAGAAATTTCTTTGTTTTAAGACTTTGAAAATGACACAATTTTATTGATTTTGATACCTTGATTTTAATGTCCCGATATGAGATATTCCATACAGTAAGTTCATAAATATTTTATGAGACTCACAGATATCTTTGTGTTGTAAAGATGACGAAGCGAGAAATGCGAACAACGCGAGTAGTGTAACGCCCCAGTCCCAAAATTCGTAGGACTAGGAATGCGATTACATGCCAGCTACGTATCAAGTGGACTCCAGTCCAGCTCGAATACGTATAAGCTGTATAGTAATGACCAACTATCTATATTAATTAATAATATCTAAGTTTCAATCCACAGTAAGATAGAATACAGGAATGAACAACATATAACATAGTGTGCACCCCATGCTACATTTGTTCGAATAGACCGGAAAGAAATAACTTGAGTCTACAAAAACTAGGCTGACAAGCAGAATATAAATGAATAGAGATAAATATATAACCACCAGGATACCTGAAACAGTAAATATCAACCATCATGATCAGCTACCAACTCCGCTCAGTCGAATACCTGGAGAGATCACCAGGTCCTCAGGGGACATAGCAAGGTACATACAACATGCCAATTAACAGTAAATAAAAACATATGAACTAATGGGTAACCCTAACCAGTCTAAGTGACATGCACGTGAGAACATATTCCGGATATCAGGCTTAGCCACTGAGGCTCACAAGCTCCTCAGCAGGCTATTGCCCTCAGGCACCGTGTTGTGGGACCAAAGGGCATACGAGTATATCAAGTAAATAACCACCCACGCTCTGCTACAGAGACGAAGGTATACTAGTAGAATACCATCCAAGTCCCTATATGGAAACGAGGCTAAACTAGTAGAATAACAGCCAAGTCCCATATATGAAAACGAGGATATTCGAGTAAAAATATATGTATATATACAGCCTGATATAACGGTAATGTTCTCCCCACCCCATGTTCTATTCTATCAAGTCATGTCAGATAACACTAACAATATCAAGTAAATAATTATGTAACCTATCACAGGATCCAAACCATGAATATGTCATATCTTGGACTATCTCATGATCGTGTCAGTGTCCTAGGTCCATCGTGTCTCAAGTAACACGATAATCAATGCAACGCTATATTTAAGTTTAATACCCAATATCTGCATACAGATATTGACACCGAATCTGTTCGGACGTGAAGTATCAACTATTCCTATATCATGATATATATGAAGATAGAAACAATAGAACAAAAAAAAGAATATGTACTGAAAACTTGGCAAGGTACACTTGCCTGGGTCCTGAGCAGTGGTTTGGTGATAGTCAGATATAGTTCTAGGAAGTGCGTAAGCGCCTGCTGTAAAAATAAAAAAATGATTCCAGAATAAGAGAACAACTACAAATGGATATTCACATGTCCGAGTCTGGACACACGACAAATTGGTAAATTTTAAGTTGACACGGGTCCAAAGGTGGGCCGCGTCGTACCGATCAACGTGTCAGTATCAAATATTTTAGAATTTTATAAACTTAGTGTCTGCAAATATAGTTTGACTCCACGAACCCAACGGTACTTTTAGAATTGGATTCTGACCCCCCGTTGACAAAATCGTCCGTTGAGTCAGACCGTAGGCCCACAAAACGGTGTTCCGGTCAACGTTCTCAGATTCGCACCAAACTTGGACCACTTGACCAACGTCACGTGACGAGTCTGATGGCGCAAATTTCGTGTTAATCTGACAAGCGAGCGTAATATAGTCAATTTAACTAGAAATAGGTTGATATGGAAATTTGTCATTATGGCAAGAAGTGCATTTAGATAATAGGAAGGGTGACAATATCATTAAAGCTTGCATTCAAGCTTCTTGGCTGTAGCTTTGTTTCTATTTGTTTTTAAGTTAGAAGCTAAAAAAAATAGCTTGTTTCTACTTGTGGTGTAATAGTTGAAATATTAGGGGTGTAAATGTGAATTAACCATCATTACTACTAAAAGAAAAGTGTGCTACACATTTCTTCCTGTCACTTCGTGAAACAACAGTAGGCCATCTTGCTGGTAGAGGAAAGTTGTTTATAAACTTATTAATGAAGAAGGTGGTCGTGGTCGTCGGCGCAGTGTCGGTTCAGCGGGTTGGTGTTGAAGGTCAGTGGGACAGTGGGGCAGGCGTGGCGGACATCCGGACGGTGAGCACTGCCGGTGGGGGTCGACGGACGAGCGGACAGGGCTGTCGGCAGTCCCCGGCAGCGACGACAGTCTTCAGAGATAGGGTGGGGTTGTGTTTGGATTTGAAAAGTAGATTGTATATTTATAGATGTATATAGGGAGGAGGGGAATAGCTTCCGCTGAGTATGGAAGTTTATGAGTTTATAGGTTTAGGAATGGGAGGGAGCTCGGGGGTTACACAAAGGGAAATTAAAGGGATCGGGGAGTTAGCTGTGAGGGAAATGGAATAGGTCGGCCGTTCCCATTGAGCAGCTGTTGCTACTCACTTCATTTATGTGCACATTCACTCTTTCCTTTGCATTCAAAGGGAATCAAAGTCATGGTGGGCCCATTTAATATTGCTGCTTGTGCTCTTCAATTCTATTCCATAGGAGAACAAGGTGGACCCGGGTGTTAATGCATGGGAGTGAGCATTGCTATGGGTGCTAAAGATTTAGTAAACTAGTTAGTTATGTTGTATTTTTTTTCTATTATTAAATACTATCTCTAAGAGTTATCTTTAGGATTTTAGTTTACTTAAAGGATTTGTTCAACCAGGAATTGGTTTAAAAGAATTTTTAATTAGATAATTCACATTAGAGAAGAAAAAAAAAGAATCTAGGAACAACTAGAAATATATATATACTTATTTAAAAAAAAAATTAGTTTTAACCCAAAATATCAATAAATAAAATTTGAAAATTATCTAAATGCCTTAGTTGAAAATCAGGGGGTTTACATTCTACCCACCTTAGAAAATTTCGTCCCCGAAATTCAGAAATTTATTAAGACAATGATAACTTAACAAAAATTTAAGTCATACCTGAATCCTCGAATAAATGAGGATAACGCTTTCGTATTGAATCCTCCGTTTCCATGTGGACTCTCCAGGAGATTGGTGCTTCCATGCTACCCGAACCAGCTTGACTATCTTGCCGCTCAATGTCTTTTCGCTGACATCTAGTATCCCAACTGGATGTTCCTCATATGAAAGACTCGGTCCCACTGTAACCTCGGAGTGGTCAACTATATGGCTTGGGTCAGTCACATATCTCCTCAGCTGTGAGGCATGGAATACATTATGCACTTGCTCTAGAGATGGGCACTGCATGACGATATACCACTTCTCCAACACTACCTATAATGTCAATGGGTTACTAATTTAGAGGTAATGATTCTAACTTGGCTCTTGAGTCTTTATCTATGACTAACTATATAGATAGAAAATTTCACAGTTAATTCATGATCCCTATTAGTTTTCTAAGCTCTTCATTATACTCTTATACGTCAATAGTAATTGATAATAATCTTACCAATGCACTAGTTTTTTTTTCCACCTACATGCTAGGTAAGGTTGAGCCTGGGCTAGCCAAATACATAAACCTATTGGTCAACCTTCTAGTCCTGGCATTCTAGAGGTCATTTCAAGGCTAGTTTAACTCAAATTTGTCTACCCTATCCAATATTCTTAGGCCACCTAACAACCTGATATAACCTTTTGATATTAGTTCTTCTAGTCCTTCTATTCTAGACTATCTTATGTAAAAGCTAGCAAGGTTTAGTCTAATATTTTCAGGGTTGCTTGGTAGGATTAGACCTTATACTGTACTATGTTCTGACTTCTACCTTTGAAAAAGTTTCTATAAAGATTCTACCCAGATTTATGTCCAATCTTAAGTACATGGCTTAGCCAACCATTTTACCCATAACAAAGTCGTAAGTCATACTTTCTAAAGTCTACCACAAGCGTTGTCCTCTTTTTAGCTTAGGAAACTATAACTAAGGTTCAACTGTATATCCTTTAATATCGTATTTCTAGTCATCCAAAAAAATACTAATAATTATATTCTTATTCTCCTAATAAATCTCTATGGATATGTAAAACATCTAGTTCACCCTGCCTGTTTTGGCATGGATAGTAATATATGTCCATTAAGTAAGATTAACTTCCTATAAAAGTGTAATGCATCTCTGTTCTATTCGGTCTTTCTAGTAGATATGTTCTATCATACTTATATATCATTACACAATCACTCTCTTATGAAATATGCTACCAATATAGCTTCTAAAAATGTAATCAAACTACCATAATTGTTCTAATTACTGAGGAAACACCATGTTCAGCCAACTAATAAATATAACAGGTATATTTTTCAGTCAAAAGGCATCACCAAAATTTATAATGGTTGTAGCGGGTCCCAAATGATGTCCTTGAAATATCTTCTCTCCGTGCCTTCTCTTGATGGTATCCCAATCTCAAGTCAACATTAGAAATGAAAACTTTTGCTCATTGGTCAAACAGGTCGATGGTGGATAATACTTTTGGTTACTTGAATGACCTTGGACTTCAAATGATCAATCCGTCGGATATCGACTTATGTCAATATAGGCTATCTATCAAGTTTTCCGAAGGATGAGGCTAGCTAAACTTCTAGGCCTAACTTATGCTACCATAGAGGTCTTCTATCTCAATTCCAGCCAACTTACTTACTTATGTAAACTGAGTTTCCTCCAATCGTCAGTTCTTGCAACATATACTAAAAAAAAATGGGGTATGCTAGGTCCTAGCCATCCATGACTGCTCCTACGGTTCTTCCATCTTTATTCCCTATGTGTATCTTATTCCAACACAATTGTCATAACTACAAGTCTTTTGGTATTTCTATCTGAACTGTGTTGTGGAAAAGGGGTCAATATCTCCATGATTTCTAGTCTACTCAAACTAAGATTCCTAATTTTTCTCTCAAGTCGTTAATTAGGTCTATCTACACAATCCAAGACTACCAAAAATTAATTCCTAATCACTATGTCATTCTTTTATCAAATCTCCTTTTTAGTATGATTAACAACTCACCACTTCTAGTCTATAGGAAGCTATTTAATAATCACAAATACGTCTAACCCTTCTATACTTGTATACTAGGTAATGGGGGTATGTTAATGCTAGACAATGCTTATATGTGATACCTCGGCAAATACTCGCCTATTGACTAATATTCTACTCATGCTTGTTCATAGGTCCTTTCAAAGTTATTTAACTTCTACTTAAAGGTATGTCTAGTATAATGCAGTCATGTCCATTCTACATCCTATACCAAGTCAGAGAGTGGTACAACCAAATATCACTTATCCCTTTGATAGAAAGCTTCCTAGTATGGACTTTCGACCGCTATCCAGTGATAACTTCATTTCTTGACCTATACCTACTACCATGATTTTTATATTGTTCAAACAAAACTTCCTCCGCCTTCATGCAACCATAGGATTTCTATAGGATTTCTATCTATCTTGAGTACAATACTTATAGATTTATCCTATTCTCAACAAGACTTTCGAATCCTTTCAAATGTAGTCTTTCATGTAGGTGACCACATTCTAATTTGAAAACCATATCAACATCTAAAATTCTACTACTCGTTCTTTCAAATCACTCCCATCATTTCGGTTGAAAACTCTATCGTACCTTTCTTACTAAACCAAGTTAAACCTGGTTAGACTTATATCCCATCCCTATCTAACATAGATAAATAGTAGAATGTCTATTGCTCCTAGAGTCTCTCACTAGGATTAGGTAGGCTATATGAATTCTATATTGCTAATCCGACACACTTGGTCTATCTAATAGAGACGTCAATATAACCCTCATTATCTTAAATAATCAATCCCTCTTAAGATGCTCTAATAATTTTTTTTTCTAAGATAAAAATAATAATCCAAAGGAGTATCAAACACGAGCATTCGTCCTGCAGAAATAGGGAAGAGCGTGAATTCAAGGTAAGGAGTTCAAGATTGTGATTGAATGCAATATTCGAGCTTCAAGGGCGATAGATGAACTCAAAAGAATTTCCAAAGCAATTGTGGATTGAGACCCTAATATAGTATCCTATTGCAGGCTCGTTCGGTACAGTAACGTAACCGAGACGATATGCTCTGACCTGCATGGGCCACCACAAAAACATGTAACGCCCCAGTCCCAAAATTCGTAGGACTAGGAATGCGATTACATGCCAGCTACGTATCAAGTGGACTCCAGTCCAGCTCGAATACGTATAAGCTGTATAGTAATGACCAACTATCTATATTAATTAATAATATCTAAGTTTCAATCCACAGTAAGATAGAATACAGGAATGAACAACATATAACATAGTGTGCACCCCATGCTACATTTGTTCGAATAGACCGGAAAGAAATAACTTGAGTCTACAAAAACTAGGCTGACAAAGCAGAATATAAATGAATAGAGATAAATATATAACCACCAGGGATACCTGAAACAGTAAATATCAACCATCATGATCAGCTACCAACTCCGCTCAGTCGAATACCTGGAGAGATTACCAGGTCCTCAGGGGACATAGCAAGGTACATACAACATGCCAATTAACAGTAAATAAAAACATATGAACTAATGGGTACTACCCTAACCAGTCTAAGTGACATGCACGTGAGAACATATTCCGGATATCAGGCTTAGCCACTGAGGCTCACAAGCTCCTCAGCAGGCTATTGCCCTCAGGCACCGTGTTGTGGGACCAAAGGGCATACGAGTATATCAAGTAAATAACCACCCACGCTCTGCTACAGAGACGAAGGTATACTAGTAGAATACCATCCAAGTCCCTATATGGAAACGAGGCTAAACTAGTAGAATAACAGCCAAGTCCCATATATAAAAACGAGGATATTCGAGTAAAAATATATGTATATATATACAGCCTGATATAACGGTAATGTTCTCCCCACCCCATGTTCTATTCTATCAAGTCATGTCAGATAACACTAACAATATCAAGTAAATAATTATGTAACCTATCACAGGATCCAAACCATGAATATGTCATATCTTGGACTATCTCATGATCGTGTCAGTGTCCTAGGTCCATCGTGTCTCAAGTAACACGATAATCAATGCAACGCTATATTTAAGTTTAATACCCAATATCTGCATACAGATATTGACATCCGAATCTGTTCGGACGTGAAGTATCAACTATTCCTATATCATGATATATATGAAGATAGAAACAATAGAACAAAAAAAAGAATATGTACTGAAAACTTGGCAAGGTACACTTGCCTGGGTCCTGAGCAGTGGTTTGGTGATAGTCAGATATAGTTCTAGGAAGTGCGTAAGCGCCTGCTGTAAAAATAAAAAAATGATTCCAGAATAAGAGAACAACTACAAATGGATATTCACATGTCCGAGTCTGGACACACGACAAATTGGTAAATTTTAAGTTGACACGGGTCCAAAGGTGGGCCGCGTCGTACCGATCAACGTGTCAGTATCAAATATTTTAGAATTTTATAAACTTAGTGTCTGCAAATATAGTTTGACTCCACGAACCCAACGGTACTTTTAGAATTGGATTCTGACCCCCCGTTGACAAAATCGTCCGTTGAGTCAGACCGTAGGCCCACAAAACGGTGTTCCGGTCAACGTTCTCAGATTCGCACCAAACTTGGACCACTTGACCAACGTCACGTGACGAGTCTGATGGCGCAAATTTCGTGTTAATCTGACAAGCGAGCGTAATATAGTCAATTTAACTAGAAATAGATTGATATAGAAATTTGTCATTATGGCAAGAAGTGCATTTAGATAATAGGAAGGGTGACAATATCATTAAAGCTTGCATTCAAGCTTCTTGGCTGTAGCTTTGTTTCTATTTGTTTTTAAGTTAGAAGCTAAAAAAAAAATAGCTTGTTTCTACTTGTGGTGTAATAGTTGAAATATTAGGGGTGTAAATGTGAATTAACCATCATTACTACTAAAAGAAAAGTGTGCTACATATTTCTTCCTGGTCACTTCATGAACAACAGTAGGCCATCTTGCTGGTAGAGGAAAGTGTTTTTATAAACTTACTAATGAAGAAGGTGGTCGTGGTCGTCGGCGCAGTGTCGGTTCAGCGGGTTGGTGTTGAAGGTCAGTGGGACAGTGGGGCAGGCGTGGCGGACATCCGGACGGTGAGCACTGCCGGTGGGGGTCGACGGACGAGCGGACAGGGCTGTCGGCAGTCCCCGGCAGCGACGACAGTCTTCAGAGATAGGGTGGGGTTTGTGTTTGGATTTGAAAAGTAGATGTGTATATTTATAGATGTATATAGGGAGGGAGGGGAATAGCTTCCGCTGAGTATGGAAGTTTATGAGTTTATAGGTTTAGGAATGGGAGGGAGCTCGGGGGTTACACACAGGGAAATTAAAGGGGTCGGGGAGTTAGCTGTGAGGGAAATGGAATAGGTCGACCGTTCCCATTGAGCAGCTGTTGCTACTCACTTCATTTATGTGCACATTCACTCTTTCCTTTTGCATTCAAAGGGAATCAAAGTCATGGTGGGCCCATTTAATATTGCTGCTTGTGCTCTTCAATTCTATTCCATAGGAGAACAAGGTGGACCCGGGTGTTAATGCATGGGAGTGAGCATTGCTATGGGTGCTAAAGATTTAGTAAACTAGTTAGTTATGTTGTATTTTTTTTTTCTATTATTAAATACTATCTCTAAGAGTTATCTTTAGGATTTTAGTTTACTTAAAGGATTTGTTCAACCAGGAATTGGTTTAAAAGAATTTTTAATTAGATAATTCACATTAGAGAAGAAAAAAAAAGAATCTAGGAACAACTAGAAATATATATATACTTATTTAAAAAAAATTAGTTTTAACCCAAAATATCAATAAATAAAATTTGAAAATTATCTAAATGCCTTAGTTGAAAATCAGGGGGTTTACAAGTAGTTCATGGGCGGTAGCCTCAACCGACCTGATGAAAAGAATGTTGGCTACGATAGAAAGCCAGCAGAGGCAAAATGCAAAGCATTTTATGGTGCAACAAAAGCAGTTAGATACCCTGCAACAGTTGGTCCAATTAGTGGTGAACAACGGGACCCGAGGTACCCCTACCTCAAGAGAGAGCAAGATTGTAGAGGTGGAAGAACCCCAGGTCGCTAAGAAGGCAAACACCATGAACGACATTTCTAAGTTCAAGAAAATCTGCAATGTTCCTTTCAAAGGGACGAAAGAAGCCACAATTGCTATGGATTGGCTAGTTGAAGTTGGAGATCATCCGGAAGCCTTGGGTATTGCCGAAACTAAGAGGGTATCATGCGCGAAACTAGTGCTAGTTTTTAACGCACACTACTGGTGGCAAGGTCAGAAAAGGATCTTTGCGGGGGCAGATGGAACGACAAAAATTACTTGGCAGATATTCCGAGAGGCTTTTCTGGCTCAATATTTCTCCTCAACTGAATAACGAGAAAAAGAATTAGAATTCCAAAAGGTGGAACAAGGGCACATGAACGTGAAACAGTATGAGGCAGAATTCTTCAGACTGTCTCATTACGCTATTCCGAAGTTAATCGATGAAGCGTCCAAGGCTCATCGGTTTGAGCAGGGTCTGAGGCCTACTCTAAAGGCTCAAGTCGTCGTTCAGAAGTATAAGACTTTTTAGGAGTCGTATTAACACGCCAAGGAGTTGGACCCATACTACCATCCTACAGTGCCAGTGCTAGCGTTAGTACAGAATGTCCACAATAAAAGACCGAACAGTGGGGATGGATATCAGGCAACAAAGCGTCCGAATCATGGTGGCTATCATCAAGGGAGACCATTTTTTTACAGTTGTCGCAACATAGGATATATTGCTAATGACTGTCGGGTCTTAGAGGGAGGATGCTTTAAGTGCGATCAATTCAGCCATAAGTCTCGAGATTGTCAAGGAGGGAAAGCCCATCATAATAACCCTCCGAGGCAACAGAATCATCACCAGTACCAACAAAATCGTGGACATGCACCACGACCCCCTCAGCTGGCACAGAATCAGAGGCTCGGTACTCATGGCCGAGTTTTCGCATTGACCCAGGAGGAGACTCTTGCATCAGATACTGTCATGATAGGTATATTGTTATTTAATGGCATTCATGCACGCACTTTATTTGATTATGGTGCCACAGATAGTTTCATATCTATAGATATGCTAGGGAACATGGATTGAAAATGCCAATGCTGAATGTAAATCTTAGTCTTAGTACTCCATCACACTACCAAAATATGTCAAATTAGCGACGAGATTAGCGCCTCAAGTTAAAAACATCGCTATGTTTTGTGTATTTAGCGACGTATGAAAATGACGTCGCTGAACGTCACTATCAGCGACATTTATCAACTAATAGTGACTAGAATTATGGTTTGGAAAGAACAAGTCACTATTTAGTCGCAAAATGTTGCTAATTTATTTTATTCAGCGACATTTTACGATATTTAATCAAGTCCGTCGCTATCCTATTACTGAACATCGACGTCTAGTGACGTCTCTCTCAGACGTCGCTAAAAACTTTCATATAGGGTTCTGGGAACGCGATCGATTTCTTTTCATTTCACCTAAATTTTTGATCTTCCGCCTCGAGCCCCAAATCTTTCGCCCCCTCCCCCTCTCGTCTCCGGCGATCGCTCCTCCCGACGAGCTCCTCCCCTCCGGCGAGGCCTCCCCCCGGTGACCCCTCCCTTCGGCCCCTTCCTCCTCGTCCCCTGTCCCGGCGACCCCCCTCGCCCCCTGGTGACCTCGTCGTCCCTCCTCCACCGCCGATCCCCCTCGTCCCTTGCTCCGCTCCGGCGACCCCGACCCGACCCCGTCCAGGTATACCTAATCGTAACCCAATCTCCCACTGACACGACACAGACACACTGACACACTCACTGACACGACACCGACACACTCACTGATACGACACCGACACACTCCCTTAATCTGCCATGACATAAACACGAATACGGACACAAACATTTACGGACTGAGACAGACACAGACACAGACACAAAGACACACAGATACAGACATACGTACCCTAATACGCAGACATGGAAGTATATAACATGACACACAGACAAGTGGACACACACGACACGCAGACACTTATACATATGTATACTCATTGAAGAAAACTCTTATACATATGTATACATGAAACGAGATTGAAGAAAACTCTCGTTTGAAGAAAACTCTTATACATATGTATACATTGAAGAAAACTCTTATACATATGTATACATTGAAGAAAACTCTTATACATATGTATACAATATATACATATATATACTCATTGAAGAAAACTCTTATACATATGTATACATGTATACATGAAACTCTTATACATATGTATACAATATATACATATGTATACTCATTGATGGTTCCTTTATATACATATGTATACAATCTCAGAAAAAAACTTTTATATAACTATAGCTATATCTATCAATCTATATATATACATATGTATACAATCTCAGAAAAAACTGAACTAAACACACATAGGTATACTCATTGAAGAAAACTGAGATTTCACAATGGAACTTGGGTTTTGATACATGAAACGAGATGATGGTTCCTTTAGTTTGCTTGCTTATGTTACAATTATATTCTCTGTGAATATCGATCTTACCAGATGGCACCCATGACCCGAGCAGCGGCACATCGTTTGAGGGAAATACAGATTGCTGAGGTGGCTCCTCCTACTGTTAAGGAGGAAGTGGCACCAGTAGCTAGTGAGATCGGGAGTTCCATTCATCCAGCACCTGCAGTGGAATGACGCTTTCTCGACGTCGATCCCACTTTTTTGAAGATGTTGCATGATGGTATCATTGAGCGTATGCGTGAGCTGCGTGGTCGTCATTAGTGTAGTTTTATGGATATATTTTGTGTTGGACTATTAGTACCTATTACCAGCTGTACTTATTTTATGGAGATGAGTTTATGGACTTAATTATGGACTTATTACCAGCTGCACTTATTTTATGGAGATTAATTATGGACTTATTACCACTTGTTTTATGGAGATTAATTAGGCTAAGTCTTCTGTGTGGTCAATTCTGATACACTATGGTTATATGGTTATGTCATGTGATACACTATTACCACTTGTTGTATTATGATTACTTGGGATTCTATTTCAATATTTAGGATATGTCATGATTAATGTGCCTATTACTTTTACAAGTGTTTCAACGATGTGTATGTATCTATCTTACAGAATTATCCTCAAATAGATATGGATCAGAATTATCCTACAAGCGTAGATATCAAGGCTACGAACCACTTATCCTATCAACTCAGGCTCAGCTCATGTACTTCATAGCGTATTCGAGACGGGAAGCAACGAAGTCTGACTGGTGGATAGTATGCAAGACTAAAGCTAGAGATACTTTTGATGTTTGTGAAAAAGCTTATTAGGAGGACGAGCTACCTCTTGTAACCAATATTATTGATGTGGACTCCACGGAAGTTACGCATTACACGACAAATGGAGAAGATATAGAATTATCCGAAGAGGAAGACGAAGCCGACGAAGGCGAAGATGAAAGTGAAGATGAGGAGGAGGAAGAGGAAGATGAGGTCGAGAAAGACGAACAAGATGAATATTCTGAAGATGATTAAGAGAGATGTACTTTTATTTTCTTATTATGTAGAGTTGGTTATTATCTAGTTTTGGTTACTATCTGAACTTAGATGTTTCTTTAAGAATGTACTATCTGGACTTAGATGTTTCATGTAGAATGTACTATATGAACTTCGATGTTTCTTGTAGAATATACTAATTAGACTTAGATGTTTCTTGTAAAATGTATCATCATATGTTGTCTTGGTTATTATCTTGTCTTTGTTGTACTTTTATATTTCTAGTCTCTACTATTTGTTGTATCTTATCATATGTTGTTATCAGGTATGACAGGTCGTCGCGGATCGTTCCTCATATCCCGACATGGGGCACGGGGTACTGGTACTGGCAGAGGACAAGGTACTCATTTGGTACCTCCTACTGGTACTGGCTCTGGATCCTCGTCGCCCAGTACTCCTGTGTATTAGACAGTACCTCCGCCTGCCCCGACGCTATGTGGCATATCTCCTGGGACGAGTAGTTCCAGGCCTGAGACTGCTCCGTCGTCTAGCGTTCCTCCTGCTGATACGACGTTGGAGACAGATAAGCAGATGTAGGAGGCTGAGCCGACGGCCGACCAGTATCGGGCAGATAATGCATGCGTACCTCCGGAGGAGACGAGAACGGAGATCTGGGCCGACGGTACAAAGTAAGTGTTTTGGTTTATCATTTTTTCCTGTATTTATCATAAATTAACTTTTCTTATGAATATAATATATCTGTATAGATATCGTCCTCCATCGGTACAGAGATGCCTAGGCCACTTATTGAGAACTAATTATGGTGGTCCTTGGATAAACTACTCTGATGCTCCGGACGAGAGGAAGGCCTACTGGTTTGCGCGCTTCAAGGTTAAAATATATTTGCTTTTAACATGAATCATATAATTTTTGAATATTATATATAACTGACAAATATTTGGTTTTCACTCTTCTAGCATATGTTTTTCTATCCACCGTACCGGGCCGAGATGATCGAGGGGATGTTTCATGCCATCGCTGCTAAGCTGATCCGCGATGCTATTAATGATCAGAAGACTCGTGATCGTGCCGGAAAGCCGGTCCAAGGTTGGATCACTTCTAATCAGTGGACTACAATGAAGGCTCGATTCGACGAGCCAAGGTACAAGGAAAAGTCTGAAAAGGTCAAGGCGGCTAGGAAGCAGGGATCAAAATGGTACGGTGGGTCGATTTCGATGACGGAACATTTTCGTTGTTTGGTATTTTTTTATTTCAGAAATATTATTTTAATGCAAGTCCAATAAATTAGTAAAAGGTGATATATTTAATTACATGTAAAGAGGGGTGATGACGCTAATATGGTGACTGTCTTCCTGGCCACACATCGGAAGGGCGGGAAGCTTATTGACGAGAGGGCGGAGCAGGCCTATGTAAGTATTACAATTCTATTTATTAATTTTAATACTTCGTGTTAGTTTTGATATAACTTAGTAAATATGCATGCAAATAGATATTCATGTAGTTAGTAATAATAAGTACATTAGACATTAGAAGTTATAGAGTAGCCATACTTTCTAGGCCGAGTTTCAACGGCTTAAGGAGCGGGCGGCTGCTAGTGCACCTGCTACGGGAGTGGCCGGTACTTCCTCGCAGCCCGCTCCAGCTCCGTCGGAGGACGAGCTGTGGGTGACCGCCGCTGGTGGTCTCCACAGGGGTACATACTACGGTACGGGATCCTATGGCACCCTAGTTGTGACACAGTCCTCTAGGACCTCCCCTGCAAGTGTGCATGGCCCACAGCCCTCCCAGGAGTCTGTCCGAGTCCAGCAGATGATGGAGTCTGTCCGTGACGAACTGCTACGACGGATCCAGGAGCAGCACCAGACGGACGATGCTGCACTCATTGCACGATTGGATACGCTCGATCGCAGCATTATGGAGCTCAGGGATATGACTGAGAGGACAGAACAGGGCGTCACCGATCTTAGAGCATCGACAGAGCGCAGCATGGCGGATCTGCAGGCATTACAGCTGTCCATAGGCGAGAGGCTCACGTTGATACAGGATTCGATGGTTGATAGCAGTACGAGGTTGTTATCTACCATGAATTTCTACCACCAGCGACTAGCAGCGTTGGAGTGTTATTGTCCTCCGGGTGCGCCTTCATCGTCGTCGACTCCGCCGACGTTACTACCTCCGACTCCACCGATATCACTACATTCTTCATCGGTGACGATTTCACGGGAGGAATACGAGATGTTCCTATCCTTGAGGCGCGGCGGTGCCCCTCCTCCTCCAGATCCGTAGTAGTCCGAGTTAGGACTGTTTTATTAGATTGTAGTATTTTTTAGTATTTGTTTATATTGATTCAGTATTGGTTGTGGATTATTTGTTTGTGTAGACTTTCAGTATTGGTTGTGGATTCATGTGGATATTGGTTGTATACTTTGGATATTTGTTTACCGACTTTGGATATTTTAGTGTTTGTTGTGTTGGTATCTCATCATATGATGGTTGTAGACTTTTGCTCTTGTTTGTGTTGATTGTTATAATATTGTGATGTACCGGTGTTGAGTGTTCCACCAAAGGGGTCGGCGAACCCAGGAAGAAAATGTGCTTGCGGTTTTTTTTGTTATTTATTGAACGACAGGTAGAAAATGTAATTCTGTGGACATTCTGTAATTTATTTTTTTTGTAATTTAGAGATGTTTACCGACGTTTAGTGATACAGCTAAACGTCGATAAATCACCAGGTATACCGACGCTTACCGACGTACGGTGGCGTCGGTAAACATCGCTAAATGTCCCAGTATTTCCCTCGCCTACAGAGTCGGTGAGCGTCGGTAAAAACTAGACATACATCCCTAACTGTTGCAGGATTCACCGACGTTGGCCGACGTTTGAGACATCGCCATATTTTCGACGAGGCGTCGGTGAACGTCGGTAAAGGTACCAGGATTATCGACATTTAATTACGTCGGTAAGCGTCGGTAAGAGCGACGATTACCGACGTTTTGCCTGTTAGCGACATTGCTTTCCGCGACCACAGAAAAACGTCGCTAAAAACGTCGGTAAACAGTTTTAGCAACGTTTTTTGTCATTTTAGCGACGTTTTCTGGGTAGCTAAATATGACTTATACAAATATATATATATATATGTATATATATATATATATATATATATATATATATATATATATATATATATATATATATGTATACCATGATTATTCATTGACCTAACTACACTAGTGACAAGACAAATTAGGCTAGGTCATATAGGTATTTGAAATCTGACACTATTAATAATATATAATATTATTAGCAGTAAAAGAAGGGGGTTTACAGGTGTGATGTATGGAACAAGTTGTATCTTATTTCAATATTCTGCAAGTTGTAAGCCAAGTTTGACATTTCATCTTGGCTGTTTGAGAGCCTTATGTTTTCCATATCAAAAGTTATCAATACAGAATTTATTTCAGTTCATGACTTTGTTATTTAATTCCTTTGTGAATCTACTATAAATTCTATACAAATGTCTCCTTTATAAAAATAAGGACGAGCATGCCTTGTACAAGTGCAACCCCAGACTTGTACGATATTATGCCCATACGAGGACGATCGATTCAGCGTGAATCAAAACGAGGACGAACGATTCCCCGAATCAGGACGTGATAGTTTGGTATCAAAGCACAACTTTACTTTAGAAATTTCTTTGTTTTAAGACTTTGAAATGACACAAGTTTTATTGATTTTGATAACCTTGATTTTAATGTCCCGATATGAGATATTCCATACAGTAAGTTCATAAATATTTTATGAGACTCACAAGATATCTTTGTGTTGCAGAGATGACGAAAGCGAGAAACGCGAACAACGCAAGTAGTTCATGGGTGGTAGCCTCAACCGACCCGATGGAAAGAATGTTGGCTACGATAGAAAGCCAGCAGAGGCAAAATGCAAAGCAGTTTATGGCGCAACAAAAGCAGTTAGATACCTTGCAACAGTTGGTCTAATTAGTGGTGAACAACGGGACCCGAGGTACCCCTACCTCAAGAGAGAGCGAGATTGTAGAGGTGGAAGAACCCCGGGTCGCTAAGAAGGCAAACACCATGAATGACATTTCTAAGTTCAAGAAAATCTGCAATGTTCCTTTCAAAGGGACGGAAGAAGCCACAATTGCTATGGATTGTCTAGTTGAAGTTGGAGATCATCCGAAAGCCTTGGGTATTGCCGAAACTAAGAGGGTATCATACGCGAAACTAGTGCTAGTTTTTTACGCACACTACTGGTGGCAAGGTCAAAAAAGGATCTTTGCGGGGGCAGATGAAACGACAAAAATTACTTGGCAGATATTCTGAGAGGCTTTTCTGGCTCAATATTTCTCCTCAACTGAACAACGAGAAAAAGAATTAGACTTCCAAAAGGTGGAACAAGGGCACATGACCATGAAACAGTATGAGGCAGAATTCTCCAGACCGTCTTATTACGCCATTCTGTAGTTTATCGATGAAGCGTCCAAGGCTCATCGGTTTGAGCAGGGTCTGAGGCCTACTCTAAAGGCTCAAGTCGTCGTTCAGAAGTATAAGACTTTTTAGGAGTCGTATTAACATGCCAAGGAGTTGGACCCATACTACCCTTCTACAGTGCCAGTGCTAGCGTTAGTACAAAATGTCCACAATAAAAGTCCGAACAACGACGGCGGATATCAGGCAACAAAGCGTCCGAATCATGGTGACTATCATCAAGGGAGACCATTTTGTTACAGTTGTCGCAACATAGGATATATTGCTAATGACTTTCGGGTCTTAGAGGGAGGATGCTTTAAGTGCGGTCAATTCAGCCATAAGTCTCGAGATTGTCAAGGAGGGAAAGCCCATCATAATAACCCTCTGAGGCAACAGAATCATCACCAGTACCAACAAAATCGTGGACATGCACCACGACCCCCTCAGCTGGCACAGAATCAAAGGCCAGGTACCCAGGGCCGAGTTTTTGCATTGACCCAGGAGGAGGCTCTTGTATCAGATACTGTCATGATAGGTATATTGTTATTTAATGGCATTCATGCATGCACTTTATTTGATTATGGTGCCATGGATAGTTTCATATCTACAAATATGCTAGGGAACATGGATTGAAAATGCCAATGCAGAATGTAAATCTTAGTCTTAGTACTCCATCAGGAGTGGAGATGCCTACTAAATGGGTTTGGGTTAACGGGTTTGGATAAAGAGAGGGTTAATAGGTTCAGACAGGAAATGGGCTAAAACCACGGGCTCAAGGTATGGGCTTAGCTAATAGGCTCTAATTAAACTAACCATAAATCAATAATTAAAATAACCATTACAATCAATTATATTAATTAATCTTTTAAAAAATAAAAATTGTTTTCCCAATATTTTCGACTATGTATATAATAATAACAATAATAACAATAATAATAATAATAATAATAATAATAATAATAATAATAATAATAATAATACTAATAATAATAATAATAATAATCATAATCATAATCATAATCATAATCATAATCATAATAATACACATTATTCTATAATTACTAGCCAATAAATATTATAAAATTCATTTATTAATTAAAATCCAAATTTATGGGTTTTATAATATCAGCCACGAGATTTCTCAAGACCTAAGCATGAGAAATATGGCGGAACTCAGCGTCACTAAAACGAGTCAGAACGGCCTGACGCTACTGTACCTAGAGAGTAACAAAAGCGTGCTGATATAGCTCGTCTATAGTGTGGCTTGGAGCTGTAGGGGCTGGAGCGTCAGCTGGAGCTGCGTCTGAAGCAGGTGGAGGTGGAGCATCATCAGGAGGGTGTGGGAATCTCATAGATCTAAAGAGCTTTGAAGGCGTTACAGAGATAGGACAAGATTCTAATCGATACCAAATTTCTGGAAGATGGCCGTCAGATGCATAGGATAAAGGAGGTTACGGCCTGCCCTTCGACAGTTGATCATAGAAGCTAGCATGGTCTTTGGGAAAGACAAGGTAATACCAAAGTAGATATGATACATAGCAGATAGCTACATGCGTGTGATCTCATCAGTAGATCCCGTCTTAGGCAATAGAAATAAAATGATGATACAATAAAGTTCATAAAAGTGTTGGTTGAGGTTGCATGATAAAAACCGTTTCCGGGGAACCGGATCTGGATGACGAAACACGACATTGAAGGACTCAAGTGTCATGTCGAAAGAAAATTAAACTTTGACAATATCGATAAGAGCATCGCTAGTGTTTGGCAACTGAAAATATTCACTCAGGTCATCAGAGTTAAATTCAAATTCCTTTTCACTGATAGAGCAAAAATACAATCGACTGCATCTTACATATTGCAATAAAACATACGAACTGTGTTGTCGTGAATAGAGTTGGAAACTTCTAAAAATTCACAGAGTCCTAGATTTTGAAAGGTAGTCAAATATTTCGAGAAAATGGTAAAGTTTATCATTTTCCCTGGACATATTTTTCGGTACCGAAAGTGGTTGAACCGTTGGTTCGACCGCTCTAGAGAGACAAAAAGTATCTGATCATAGTCATCATTGTCATCGGGACAAGAGGGACTAAACAAGTTGATAGGTTCGTACTCCGACGTAGAAGATGAAGCAGTGTCTCTAGTTTTCTTTCCTTTAGGAATTCTAGAAGCGATGATAAAATAGAGAAAGAAAAGTGAAAAATATACCTTAAAAGAGATCAAAGACGGAAGAGAACACCTCCAAGTAGCCTTAGATCCAAGAAATTAGGGTTGAAAGACCTTAGGAGTGGATTTCTAGAAACTAGGGTTTAGATTTAGGTTTTGGGGGCGACTGTTCTGGAGGAAGAAGAAGAAGAATATAAGAGGGGGGGGCTTCTGTTCGAGCTGCTATTATATAACCAGGTTCAGCCCGAACTCGGTCAGAACTCGGTCCGAGTTTGGTCCATGTTCGACCATTTGTATTTTAGGTCATATTTTGAATAATGGATAATAAAATAAGCATGTAAACTTGTAGAACATTGATTAATTAATATCCATTACCTTGGGTTAGCTGTAGGGTCCAAATTCCAGCTAGTGATAGTCCGAAGACTAGTACACCGTGTCGTTTCAGACTATTTATGTCTGTATGACAGAAGGGCCTTTCGTCTTGTACCTAAAATAACTTCTATCAATAAATCACTGAATTTTAAGTTTTAAGTATTTTATTAAACATAACCCATTATGACTCTAAAAATTTAAGTATGCCTAACTCTCGACGCAAATAGTTGAAATGATCTTCAGCTAGTGATTTTGTGAGTATGTCTACCAGTTGATAATTTGTGTCAATAAATTCTAAGCAGATATTCCTGTGTTGTTAATGATCACGTAAAAAATGGTGACGCATTTCTATGTATTTAGTGCGTGAGTGACATACCGGATCCTTAGTCAGGTCAATAGTGTTAGTGTTGTCACAGTAAATGGGAATCTTAGTGTAGTATAGATTATAGTCTTCTAGGATTTATTCTATCCACAAAATCTGAGCACAATAACGTCCTGCGGCGATATACTCTATCTCAGTTGTTGATAATGCTATAGATTTTTGCTTCTTGCTAAACCAAGAGACTAAAGTTTTTCCTAGTAAATGACATATACCGCTGGTACTTTTACGGTCTACTTTGCATCCAGCAAAATCAAAATCAGAGTAACCAATTAGGTCAAACGATATGATTTTAGGATACCATAAGCTGACTGTAAAGTACCTTTAAGGTATCGAAAGATACGCTTAACGGCACATAAGTGTGATTCCTTAGGATTAGCTTGATATCGTGTACAGATGCAAACACTAAACATAATATCAGGATGACTAGCAGTTAAGTAAAGTAAACTACCAATCATACCTCGATACTTATGTTGGTCGACTAGTTTGTCACTTTTATCAATGTCAAGTCATGTTGATGTAGCCATTGGCATGCTGATAGGCTTTACGTTATCGAAGTCATACTTCTTTAGTGAATCCTTTGTGTACTTGGCTTGATTAATGAAGGTTCCCTGTAAGTATTATTTTATCTGAAGTCCTAGGCAGTAGTTGAGCTCTTCCATCATACTCATTTCAAACTCACTCTATATACACTTAGCAAAATATTGACAAATTTTTTTGATAGTGGAACCAAAAATTATGTTATCAACGTAAATTTGCACAAGTAAAATATTGTCAACTAGAGAATTGATAAACAAGGTTGTATCAACTCTTCCTTTTGAAAATCCATTTTCAAGTAAGAAAGCACTTCGGCGTTCATACCAGGCACACGGTGCTTGTTTGAGTCTATAGAGTGCTTTTTTTAGCTTGAAAACATGATCATATTTTTTGAAACTCCTCAAAACTAGGGGTTGCTTCACAAACACCTCTTCCTTTAAAAACCCATTCAAAAATGTACTCTTCACATCCATTTGAAATTAAAATTGTGAAAACATGCAAATGTACAAAACATACGAATAGACTCTAGTCTAGCAACATGAGCATATGTCTCATCATAATCAATTCTTTCTTCATGATTATAACCTTGTGCAATTAGATGGGCTTTGTTGTGTAGAACATGCCCATCCTCACTCAGTTTATTTCGGAATACCCATTTGGTACCAATTATCGATTGACCAATAATTTAGGAACAAGTTTCCAAACTTGGTATCTCTCAAATTGATTAAGTTTCTCTTGCATGACATCAATCCAAAACTTATCCAAAAATGTATTTTCTACTGACTTAGATTCTACTTGAGAAATGAAAGCTACATTTGCTGCTATAACTCTAGTAGAAGAACGCATACCTACTCCTTTAGATACATCACCTATAACCAGTGTCTCTAGATGTCTGGCATAAATTTCATCTTTTAGGTAGACTCTTCAGATAGTTCTCGTTGGTAGTAGTATCTTCAAGTGCCTTGGATTCATTTCATACATCCTCGTTATCACTGTCGCTAGATCTCTGACTATTGAGCTCATCAAAAATAACATTAATAGATTCTTCAACAATTATAGATCTTTTATTGAAATTTTTTTATCCCTTACTCTTGGCAGTATATTCGAGGAATATTCCTTCGTCTGCCTTCGAATCGAACTTATCCAAGTTGTCCTTGGTGTTCAGGATAAAACAACAACAACCAAAAACTTTAAAATATAAAATATTTGAAATTTTTCTAAACCACAATTCATAGGGGATTTTCTTCGATATAGGTCGAATTAACATCCTATTCAAGACATGGCAAAATGTACTTATAGCTTCTACCCAAAAATATTAAGGAAGATTATGCTGATTGAGCATGACTTTACCCATATCACTTAGAGTACGATTCTTCCACTCCACAACACCATTTAGAAAACTCATGATAATATCCATTATCATCACAAAACGTTTTAAAATTAGTATTTCGAATTTGCTACCATAATCACTTCGGATTCAAGTAATCATGAAGCCTTATTTGTTTTGTACAAAATACTTGAAATTCAAAAATAGCATCACTTTTGTTTGATAAAAAGTAAATCCAAGTATATCGAGATAAATCATCAACTATAAGAAAAGCGTAGAGTTTACCGCTAAGACTAGCGACTCTAATAGGACCAAATAAATCCATATGGATTAGCTGCAAAGGTCTAGAAGTACTTACAACGTTGATGGATTTAAAAGATGACCTAGTTGCTTTATTTTTTTTACAATCTGAACATACCATCTCTCTCTTGAAGGAAATTTCTAGGAGTCCTTTTACCAACTTTTTAGTTCTTAGCCTTGATATAGTATCCATGTTTATATGTCCTAGTCTCATGTGCCATAGCCAGCTTTCATCCTGATTGGCTACTAGGCACATACTTGCATTGTTAGTATGTTCTAGAAAAAAAAATATTGTCTTCCTTGATCCCTTTATATATGGGATTACTAGTAGACATCTCATATATAAAACATTTGTCTTTCACAAAATTGATGCCATAACTATTATCTGTCAAATGACTTATGCTCAATAGGTTATATTTCAATTCTTTGACTAGACAAATGTCTTTTATTTCTGGATAGGAAGACATACCAACAGTGTCGTTACCTATAATATCATCTCTCAGATTGTTGCCAAAGAAAATATATCCTTTTCTCTTCATCGATAGCATAGCAAATAAAGATGCATCACCAGTCATGTGCTACGAACATCTGCTATTAAGGATCCACTTGCTTTTAGCATGAAAGGGTTGAGGGTCCACCTACAAAACGAGTAGATGTAACATTTGGTATCCATTTCTTCAAGTGTCCAGTATGATTAGTCTTAGGAATCCAAGCAAGAATATTTGTGTCAACTAGCTTTTTAGCTCTATAGTACTATGATATGTGCCCATGTGTACCACAGTATGTGCATGTAATTTTTAAAATTATGTTCGTGGTTTCTGTGTTGACATGCATCTTTTGTGTGTTTCTTGGAAACATGTATGTGAAAGCATATTTGTAAGGAACGTGTTGCTTATGTGCTTTCTTTGGTTTAGTCCTTTGTGGTATATGCTTGGTATTAGGATTAACCTTAGGCCGTGTAACAGGGATGACCTGTTTGCCTAATTTGATAACTTTTTAGAGATAGCACAAGACTCAAATTTAGCAGTCATATTCGTGAGTCTTTGCTCAGTGACTAGGTGTCTCTTCTTCTCTATGTCATAAAGTTCTTGTACCTTGACATAGTCACTTTCTTTCTCTTCTATAGTAAGGATAGCCTCATGATTGTCCAATCTAATTTTAGCTGTTTCTTCCTTGTTACCGGTAGTAGATGTCTCTTTAATATCTTCAACAATTTTAGATAATCTAGCTACTTTGGTTGTGTATGTCTTAATCTCTTTGCGAGACTGTTTATACTTGTCTAACACATTTTTGTGCTCTTCAAGTAAATCACTAAAGGCATTTTCTAACTCATCGAAAGTAAACTCATCACAAAGGAGATTTTCAGATACCTTTCAAACGCCATTAGACAGATATTTGCACTGCTGCTGGGTCTATCCTCCTCCTTTGATTCAGTGGTCTCACTTTCGTGCCAGATGCTGGTATTTGTGTACTTTCGACTAATTGTAGCTTTTTTGCTCGATCTCGATCGACTGTATGGAATGCTTTTCTTTGTTAGTGGATAGTCCTTCTTTACATGCCATGACTTCTTGCATTTGAAGCAGATAGTTTATTTTTTGTTGCTTTCGTGGATGTCTTTTTTCTTTCGATTTGATCACTCAAACTTTAAGAATTTTTTAAAGTTTTTGACCAACAAGGCCTGTTCATCACCATCGGAATCTTCTTCGACAGAATCATTGCATGAGACTCTTCTGGCTTGAGTTTTGAAGGCGATTAATTTTTCTTTGGGGGATGCCTCTTCAAAGTCTTGTAAGTCTAGCTCATGGGTCATGAGCTTCCCCATCAGTGTCTCCAATGTCATCATGGTGAGGTTATTTCCTTCTATGATTGCGGTGGCATTTGGGTTCCAATTCTTTGTTAGAGCCTGTAGTACCTTCCTGATCTTCTTGTGATTACTGTAATCCTTACCAAGAGATTGTAAATGATTAGTAATATCAAGAAAATGAGTGAACATCTGTGTAATTGACTCACCAGATTTTATCTTGAAAGACTTGTATTCCTGTGTCACTCTACTGATTTTGGGTTCCTTCACTTGGGAAGTCCCTTCATGAGGTACCTCAAGAAGTCTTCAAATTTTATTAGATGTCGTACAGGTAGATACGCGATTAAACTCAATTTTGTCAATTGCACAGAATAGTGCATTGATGGCTCGTGCATCTAGACTAGCATGTGTCTTCTCATGCTCAGTACATTTATCATGGGACTTGTCTACTAGTACACCATCAATCACTGTTCTAGGCAGTTTTTTGTAACCGTCTATAACTATCGACCAAAGATCAAAGTCCAGTGACTTTAGAAAGAAAATTATCCGTGTTTTCCAATAGTTATTATCATGACCCGTATCCGCTTTTTAGGATGCGAGTGCATGCGCAAGTCCAGCCTATGCCGCGGTATCAGCGTTGTACGCTGTCTAGCCCATAATAAACCAGTGCTCATAAAATAATAACTTTATTTGCTCATTTACAACAACTAAATTATTTACAATATTCCATCATTACATTTGAAGAAAGTACAATATCTTACAAAAATTGAAAGCACTATCAACACATCTAACTAGTCTTCTAGGGTTTCGCCTTCATACACACTCGTATCTCCCAATGGTCCAAAGCATAGATTAGCAGCGACTAATCTAAAAAATTGATTTCCAGTCAGTAATGGAACGAGTGCATTTCTAACAGCAGTTCCAATAATTGACGAAGTCTATAAAATAGTAAATAATAATGAAATACATGATGAACAGATAAGCATGGAATCACGGAAAGGAACATAGGGTAAAAGCATATAAGCATGACAAGTGAGCACAGTACTAAAGCTGATAAGACATGCAACCAGCAATGTATAAGGTGGAACCAGGAAACTGCACCTATCTAGTGTGTTGAAATACCACTTTCGACATGTAAACGGCTAGGGGTAAGATTCGACCAACCGCACATGTCGTGTGTGGCTACTATTCTCCACGTAAGACCAATGTGATATTTCTGGGTATATTTACATGTCTACTAATATATTTCTCTGCCAGACTAGTACTAATGGATCCAAACAGGTCATGAACACAAAAATCATACATTAGTCATGAACATAGTAATCATGAAAATATGTAAGGGATTCATAAAATACTACATCATGTAACCATCGTGTCGAGAATCAAAAGAAAATCAATATAAAACAATACAAAATACATGAATCATAGAAGTTATCAAATATAAAAACTATCAGAAAATGTACTCGCTTGGGGCCCTTAGCTGGTGAAACTGATAATTCTGTTGAGTCTAATATAGCCAATTGGCTAAGGTCGATATGAAGGAGTCCAGATCCGCAAGGAGATAAGAAGTATGATTAGTCACAGTCAAGGATTTATGATCAAAGAGAAATTGCGTAAATAATATTTATGTTATTTTGAAAATATTTATAATATTGGAAAACTATATTTTTCTAGTCAAAATATTTTTAGATAAATATTTTGTATTTATTTATAAACATATGATAACCCTTACATAGAAATATATTTAAATGGCTCAAAGCCCATTAACGCATTTATTTTCTAAACAACCTTATAAGCATAGATGCTCAAAGTTTAACAAAGCCCATTAAAACTACTTTACATAAAAGAAAACCCATTTAGCAGTACTTATAATTTATATCAAATTTAGTAGAATACTGTTATAGAAATAAATAAAACCTTAGTAGGCCCTAAACAATTTATTCCACAAAGCCCATATAATATTAGCATATATAAAGGAAACTATCAAAACACATTTTTGAAATACAATCAAAATTAAAACATTTCCTTATTTGTTATTTGCCCATAAGAGCCCAAAATATTTGTAATATAACATAATTATTTTAGCAAAAACCCAAGCCCAATGTGAAGCCTATCTACATAAAATAGTCTAATATTTAAGAAAACAAGTTTTTTTATAAAACCCCAAGTATACTCATGTTAAAATTCTTTTAAATTACCAAAAACTAAAACCCTCAATTACCAAGCCAAAATACTTAACTCCATATTACTAAATATATAAGCCTATACATTTAAACTGGAATCATTAATTTGTATAATAAAATCCATGCCATTAGGACCTTATAATTATTATACATATATAGGCCCAAAATATTATTTGTCCCCAAATAATAAGATTTAATAGACATAAATCATTATTATGTTTCCAAACTATTTATATAAATAAGCCCAGGCCCACATAAGTATCCAACAAACCATTTTAATATACAAATATATATATATATATATATATATATATTTATATATATATATATATATATATATATATATATATATATATATATATATATATATATATACACTACAAGAAAAATGGCCATTCTTGACGGTTTATAAGTTGACGGTCGTCAAAAGCCGTCAACAATAGGGGTTTTCTTGACGTATTTAGGCTTACGTCAAGAGATGACCTTTTTCGTTAATTTAGCAATTTTATAGCATAATAGTTGATGGTTTTAGATGATCCGTCAAGAAACATTAATTTATTTGTTGACGGTGTGGTGATAACCGTCAACGAATGTATGTGCGAAAAACTTGGCAGGATTTTCTTAGCGGCCATTTTTGTAATTTTTTCAAACCTTTTATATTTGTTGACGGTTGTGGTTCTTTTTAATCAATGAACCCAGCAAATTTTTTTTCGATCGTCCCCTTCTTTCCTCCTCTCTCCCTAATCTAAGAGAGAGATCCCCCACTCCTCTCCTCTAAAGAGTCTCCCACAGAGCCCCCCACTCCTCTCCTCTTTCTCCTCCCTAAGAGAAAAATCCTAACCCAAACTCCTTCATACTCCAAAAATTTTCTTCGCCCTTTCCTAATCTAGGGTTAGGGCTTCGCGAGATCCGACCTTCTTCCACCGTCGTGTCCTCCTTCTCCTCCTCCGATACTTCGGGAACATTTTGGCGACGTCTCTTTCGAAGAATCCCAGGCACCGCAAGCCCCAATCGCTGCACGACTTTTCCGACAGACCTTCATCATCCCCTGTGGCTCGAGGACGACGTCGACCACGATGATGATGAGGTCGACCCAGGTTTGGTTTCTCTTTCCATTCTTTTTATTTTTGGGTATCTTCCTGAGTGAACTTAGGTTTTGATTTTCTTGAGTGAACTTAGGGTTTTTTGTGAGTATTATTGAGAGGATTTTGCTTTGTTTTGCGAGAATATTTAGGAGTATTTGAACTTAGGGTTTGAAAGGATTTTGCGAGAATATTTAGGAGTATATTTTGTGAGTAATATTTACTCTGTTGACCTCCATATTGTTCCCTTTGTAGGGAGTACCGGCAGGCCGCCCACGCGCTCCGGGGACAGAACAAGAAGAAGTCGGTGTTCCTCCGGTGCTACTCTTTATATATGGTGAGTGTTCTCTTGGATGAAAATGATAGTTTGGTCCAGATTGTGTATGTTAAATATTTTGTTCTTTTTCATGGATGTTGTTTGATGCAATGCATGTGTAGGAAAGTTTCTGTTCTTCGAGAGAGGTCATGTTATGGTTTCGTCCAAGGTGCGATATGAGAATGCCCACATTGTGCTGCTGTAGAAAGTTGTGATTTTGGGATGCCCATATTACGCTTCTCTAGAGAGTTATGATTTTGGGATGCCCACATTTCCGTTTTATCTGTCCTATAGATAATTGACCAATTAACAATTCAAGGACGAGGCCAGGTTTATACTTTGCTTTAGTTATAAATTTTATGGTTTAGCGAAAAATTTAACTTTTGCTTATGAATCAACTTTCTGCTAGTTTATTTGTCCTAAAGTAATTGGATATTATGAGTAGAATATTGGATTTGGCAGGTAATAGACACCCTTGCAGAAATCCAGGAGCGACATGACACTGTGAGGGATTAGAGAGGAAACTTCTTTAGTTGCAACAGGTAAAACTTTGTTCATGCCTTTTGTCATGATCTTATGTAACTATCTAAAATTGTTTTATGAAATGAGGCCTGAGTGATCAAGCAAGCAAGCAAGCGCTCTGATCGGTATAATGAATATTTTGTTTTCTCCATGGTTAATATTTTATGAATCGGTCGGTTGTTATGGAGATTATTCTTTTTTGTTGGTCATATTTACTTGCATACATCCTATGTGCTTACAAAACATGAACCAGATGGCTGTATGATGTTGGCTGAATTTGAGTCATATTTCATATTAAATACTTAGCACCAAATAATGGCTGGAAAGAGGAGGAAAATTCTTTTAAAAGAAGAAAAAAAATAGGATAAAAGAATTCTTGATTTTGTTCAATAAATGGAGAGGCCCTTGATTTGGTGTGGGGACCTGAATGTAAGGTAATTTGTTGCTAACATGATATTACTACTTCCTGGTGATGTCTTCTCTTGCTCCTATATACTTCAAATGTCCATAATTCTCTTGCTTGTGGAAATTTTAAATTATGTACCGAGCAACCTTATCGATTATTAATTTAGTTTGTGATATCGTCTTCCATCGTATGATGTTTTATACCGGTGCATTACTCGGTAAAAAATCATAGCTACTTAGTAATATTAGAATAAACTTGTTCTTTTTGTCCATTATCTTTTATTTGGCAGCAATATCTTCTCCAAAGTATGTTATTTGGCTCCATATTTTCTATGTTTGCTTAGCTCTAATGTTGGGTACCCTGTCCCTATGTCAACACAAAATGTCCCGAGGGAGGAGTTTAGAGAATGTTGCTTTCTATGTCGAAAATAATGTTGCTTTCTATGTCCCTATGAATTACAGCGGTCATTTAGACTCATTTATTGAAACCTCCATTGCAGTTTCAGAAGTGGTTTTACATGATGTAAGTCTCTATTCGAATATATAGGAAAATGATGCTTTGTGCTAATATTTTTTGTTTTTGCTATATGGTTGTCTCTCATGCATTTGTTCAAATATACATTTCTTCTTCTGTGTTGCTCATATCAGTTGCAAGTTTCTGGTTTCATTATTTTCTAATTTTTCCTCAAGATGCTCATAGCGTATTAACATTTTTCCTCAAGATGCTCATAGCGTATTAAAATGTTTCATAGCGTATTAACATGTTTACTTGTAATATATGAGACATCAGTATCAGAGTTTGACATAATATGAGATATATCCAGAACTTTTTCCTTCACATATTTTCTTCCAACAGAGGCACGAGCCAGGTCAGAGGTCCCTCCCTGTACAATGTTTTGAAAGCATACTCTGTGTATGACCGGGAAGTTGTCTATGTTCAGGTTTGAATCAAAACTGGTTATTTTAGATTTGAATGAAAATAATGATATATATTTAAGCATTTCACGAGTTAGAAAAACAGCAACAACTACAAATAATGGTGCATTTCTATGAGTATTAATTAGAGGGAATGGGAATTTTAGTACATCTGCTACTTCTTTATATTAGTAAGGAAGATGCCTTATGGCTATTAGTTGCATTATTAAAGGGAGCTGTTCATGCACCAATGGAGGGGCTGTATCAGGTTGGTATCATGATAGAAGTGATATCATAATAGTTCATTCCGATAATACAAAGAAAGATTGCTTACATTTGAATTTGAATTTACTGGAAAGTAATTACTGTCGGCCAACATATACTAATCATTGATCCCAAAATTTTCTTTGTTGTGCATTACTTTGTCGATCAATTCTAAATAACTCTCAATACAAAGTATTTTGATTCGAGAGTGCCAATTGGAAGTGGCCTCTCATGTTAAGATGAAGACTAACAATTGGATACCAATATGGCTAATCCAATATATACAGAACAAATATGATGGTTCAGTTGTCATTTGATGTTTATTCAATTTGGCAGATGTTTGAGGAGGTCAAAAATAAGATCTCAAAAGCATTTTTTGATATTTCAATCATCTAACAAATTTGTCCTCTTTCCAACTTTCAAACTGAAAACTCGAAGTCTCAAATGCTACAAAATAATGCTAATGGGATATAGTAAACAAACTAGTAAAGGCCTATTAAATTGAAGTAAAATATATGCGTCTTATGTGATACTTGAAATTTAAGAGCACTATAGTTAGAATATCAGGTGTTCACCTTTTTTTCCATCTAAGTTGCATTTCTCAACTTATTCAAGTGACTAATATCAGTACAATTGTAGATGCAGGTTGTTTCATAACTCCATATAATATTGATAACTTAGCTAGTGTTTGAGATTCTTGTGGTGTTTGCACATAGGTATGCATGGCTGGACCACTGACACCCATCTGTGCATACCCTGTATGTGGGTTTTCTGATACTCCAATTGGGTGAAATCCTTGAGATACCTGCTGTGGAGACTCTTGTGGTGTCTGAACATATAAGTAAGGGTTGGGTTCAAACTGTACATGAATTGATCCTATCTGTGCAAGGTTTAGGGAATTCAAATGACCCACATGTGCAGTTATTGGGTTAGTGTATGCAGGGTTTCCTTCATAAGTATAACATGTATGCTGTTGAGCTGATGGGTTCTCAAATGAAGCATTCAATGGGTATTGTGCTGATGGAATCCCAAATGAAGCATGTCCAGTGGTTACATTCCCAAATGATGAATTTAATGGAGAAAAATTCATCCCAACTGATAGTGGCTCTTGTGCTACTCTTGGTTGATGGTTGGGTTGCTGGGTTAACACATGTCCTTGAGTGAAGCTTGGGTGCCCATGATTCTGATGGTGAATGTAATCAAAACTCTGGATAAATTGTGTTCTTGGACTGCTATCTAAAGGGGAAAAACATAAATGGGATTTATTGAATTGCTAGAAAGAAGGTTTACAGACATCTAAAGGAAAGCTACACAAGAAACTAATGAACTAAAGCTAAGTAATTCCATACTTTTTCCATGTCTTTCTCTTTTCATTATTTCTATTTATATTGTCTGATACATTGGGTTTTTGTTACAGGTTTCTGTTACAGACAGTTAGCTAGCTGGCTGTGGGACTCTGGCAGTTGGAGTTGATGAGTGGATATGAGAGGGATGTGCTCCGATCTGGTTTGCTACTTTTTTGGTTTCATTTTGTATAGTTGGATTATGTTTTGTGGTGACAAGTGATGGATGTTTGTGGTTTAGATGTTTAAGTGGTATGAAAACAACAAATATGGGATATGTGTACTTTGTGGTTAATTGGATTATGTTGTGGTTGGACAAGTGAAGAATACATGTGGTGGGATATGTATTGAAAGTTTTTTTGTATGAACAATACAGTTTGTTAATATGAAATTTGACTTTTATAGTAATTTGATGTGTGTAGCTTCTGGATTGATATTATGTGTGTTTGACTAATATTATATATAATTCTTGATGGAATTTTGGAAAGCTTCTCTTGACGGTGCTTTGGATAGCTTCTCTTGACGGTTGTCAAACGTCAATTTTAATTCAAATCATGCTGCATAATAGCCTGTGAATAAATGCTTTTCTTGACGGCTAATAATCGCCATCTAGGCCGGAGTCAAGAAAAGTATTTGCCTACATTGACGGTTTCTAAAAACTGCTATCTTGACGGCTAAAAACAGTAAATAAAAGTACTTCATATGACGACAAAAAACCGTCAAGAAAAGCCCTTCCAGCGATCGTCAAAAAAGGGAGGGCCCTTTTCTTGACTCCGGCCTACTTGACGGATCCGCAACCGTCAAGATGCCCATTTCTTGACGGGGAATCACCATCAAGAAAAGCCCTTATTCTTGTAGTGATATATATTATATCAGCCTAAAAAAATTGAAGCCCAATAGTAGGCTATGCCCATTAAGTTTATTTAAACAAAACCCAAAGCCTAGTTGAGCCCAATCCCTACTAATGAGCCCACCAGAAAATCCATAAACAATAAAATAAAATCAAAATAAAACAAAAATTAAAACAAAAGCTGTTACTGCCACTTGAGAGAACCTGTAACGCCCCAGTCCCAAATAATTGAGACTAGATACGTATCATGCCAGTTGTATACATACGAGTAAATATACGACTCGTATATATACATAAGCTGTAAATGTAGAAAGCCAAGACACTAAATCTCATCCACAAAGATAAATAATAATATAAAAGCAACTTTGAGTTTGTCACGTACACCATAGTTGGACGGAGACAAAGTCCACTACCAACCAAATTAAATATGGAAAAATATACAAGGAAAGAATTTAGCAAGCGCGAGCAAGTGACGAATCCAAGAGTAATCATCACGACGAAATAGAGCGCAAGTCATGGCCTTAGCTAGAGCACCTGCAAGAAATTACAAAAACACACACCTGGGGAAAAACCAGGTCCTCAGAGGGACGTAACAAGACACATAATATCATGCCAATAAACTGAATAATAAAGCTCAACAGAAAAGTATGCATGAGTAAAGGGTCCTAACCATTCTACGTGGAATGTACTTCAGAGGACAACGTTCTACGCAGGGGCTGTAACGGATTCACGCAAGTAAGTAATAGAGAGTGGCCAGCAAGTAGCGCTCATCCGAGACGCTATCGACCTGGGCAGATGGTAGTGCTCATGAGAGTCACCCTCGGCCCAAAATGTGTATAAAAATAAAATATAGCCCCTATGCTAATAACTGTCCCCTCCCCCCAAATGATACTATACATGCGTCGTCTCCACGACACTGTTTAATCCTTAATAACCGCCAAGTCTTCTAAACAATCTATTGACAGTTATATCCTAACGCACGGCCTGTACGCACCGATGTACGGTCGGTACACGAGTCCGAAGATATATGCGACTCACCACTCACACACAATCTGTGGCACATCGTGACAGTTTATGAGATGCACATACGGTGGTCCCTTAACTCTAAGCCAATTGCATAAAATATAATAATTTGTATCTATATAATTTTGAAAGAACAACATAAAGAAAAAGCATACATGATATTGAGCAAGAAATTAAACAGTAAAGACAATATGTCTTGCCTGGTGTATGCCTGGGGTGGTGCAATAATCCGGCAGGTTTCGAATGTCCAATAGCCATGGTTGATTAGTAGCAGTCCAAAGCCGCAAGGAAAAATAAGGATGTTTGGATTAGTCATGATTAGTGATGACACAAGAAGGAATTTGCATAAGGTAGATACTCATACTCTATTTGTTAGAAAATATTTGTATTACTTGAAGAAAAATAGGATTTTAATAATCAAAATAATTTTAGAAAATACTTGGAAGAATCAAACCCTTGTGGGCTAAACTCAAGTTTGTAAAGATAAAATTTTGAGGTAGGTAGCTATATCTTATTAGTAAAAATCACAAAATCTAGGAATCATTTGTAACTTAGTTTTATTACTTATACATTATTTAGGTGAAAACTATAATTAAGATTAAAAAATATTATAAGGATTTTTATTTATAAAACATATTTTTGTCAAAAATTCTTTTATATAACAACAACAATAATAATAGTAAATAATGATAAATATAATAATAATAATAATAATAATAATAATAATAATCATAATAATAATATCATTAATGATAATACTAATAATAATAGTAATAATAATAAAAATAATAATAATAATAATTCTAATAATGATAATGATAAAACCAACAGCAGTAGCTGTTCGTTTGAGAGAGAAGAAAGAAAAATGAAGTGGAGTGAGAGAGAGAGAGAGGAAAGAAACGGTTTTACCGACGGGGATCGGCGGCGACTCCGACGCGGATCGGCGGCGGGTTGAGGCCGTGCGATGGCGCCGCGTGGCCGTGGTCCTGCGCGCGGTGGTGGATCGGAACTGGAGGAAGGAGAGGCGGATCACAACGGGGCGGATGGCGGTGGGTTTTTCGGCTGGGATGGCGGCGAAGGGGGTTTCGCCGAGGTGGATGGGTGGCGGCGTTCCGACGGAGGGCGCGGAGGAGAAAGATCTCACTGGAAGGGCGGATTCCGGCACCAGTGTCCGACGGATGGAACGGGCGGCACGGATGGCGTCCATGCTCGTCAGTAGACGGCGGAGCTCAGGGGTCGGCGGAGCTCGCAGGGTTGGCGGAGCTCGCAGGGTCGGCGGAGCTCAGGGGTCGGCGGAACTAGACTCCCGGCGGCCGAGCGAAAGTGGGAGGAGGAAGACGGAGGTCGGGAGGCGATCGGAGAGGGTTTGGGCGGACGCGGCGCTGGGTCTCCGATACGGCAGGCGGGCGGATCGATGGGCGAACGGCGGCGCACAATTTTTTCCGGTGAGGCCCGCGGCTGGGTCGACGTCGGGCTCGCCAGGCCTCGAGGTCGGTAGCTCTGGTGAGGATCGGAGGTTCGGGAAGGCGGAGAGGCTGCGGTGGGCGCTGGGCTCCGGTACGGTGGCGGATCGGACCCCAGGTGAGGTTCTGACTTCCTCCTTCTACTTCTTTTGGGTGATGGTGGTGGAGTGTCGTGGGTTTCCTGCTGAGGGTCGCCGGTTGCTGTGGTCGCCAGCGATGGAAGGTTCAGTGGTGGTGATGTGACTGGTGGTGGTGCCTACGATGGCGGTCGGGAAGTAAAGGTTCTGTGATGGGAGATCAGTTTGGGGCTGGCCGACAATGATGGTGGCGGTGAACGGGAAGGAGTGGCAGTGTTGCGGCGCCGGCAGGGAACGACGATTATGGCTGTCAGTCGGGAGAGGGTGGCCGCGGTGGAGGTGCGGTGGAGTGAAGGAGCAGAGGTTGTGGATATGGTTGATGGCGATGGTGAAGGCTGTAGGTTTAGGTTTCGTGCTTGTATTATCGGATTGGATTGTGTATCGTCATGTCAGGAGCTGTCCGACGGAGAAGGGTCAATATTGTATATGTAAAATAGTGGATGGAAAAAGGGGACACGGACACGGACACGGACACGATGCACATTTTTGTGAAGAATTTGTGGATGCGAAGATTTATGGCGGAGTACCTGCCTATTTATAGGATGTGGGAATTCTCAGTTGGATAATGATTAGGAGTAGTTTAAATCCAATTAGATATTTTCCAATTTAATTTAAAATCAACCCAAATCCAAATACAAATCAAATCTAAATCTAATTAAATTTTAGTTCAAAATCAAAAGTCAAATTTCAAATATTAACTATTTAAATAAATCCACAAATTTAAATCAAGATTTAAATCTTCACAATAATTTCGAAATATATTTCCCAAAAATTCTAATAATAATAATTTCGAAAATTACATTAATATTTTTAAATATCTTTTTGAATAATAAAATATCAATATTTATAAATCTCGAAAATTACATTTTATTTAAAATAAACTAGCAAAATATTTATGAAATATATGTATGCACTAAGAATATTATTTATTCTAAATAAAAGGCTTTTCATAAATAAAATTGTAAGTTAGAAATTTTGACAGCTAAATTAAATATTACATATATTATTTTGAAACTAAAAAAATAAGAAAAATGTTTTTCTAAAAATATGTACGCTCGCACATATTCGCACTCGTCGAGCAATTACGAAAAATAAAATTTCGTGCGCGACGTACAATACGACTACGCGACGTACAATACAAAATTTTAAATCGGTACCAAATTTAATATAAAAAATAGTAGAAATTTAGGGGTTTTACATCCTACCCAACTTTAAAAAATATTTCGTCCTCGAAATTAAGAATTAGTAGGGGGTGAGAAGACACAAGGGGGTATCGATGGGGATAAACAATGGCAATGTTTCGACAAAATTATGTCGTAAGGAATCGTGATCTAAGTCATAGAAAAATAATACGATATGGTCATAATCGGTAGGAAGGCTAGAGGAGGTTCTTGTATAACGCTTTCGTCCTTCTTAAATAGGTGAAGACGAAAGCAATATAGAGTTCGAAGGAGGCGTTATCGAATACGAATACGTGATTCAAGGGCGACCGAATAATTTCAAAAAGAATTTTCAAGGTGGTCGTGGATGGGACTCTAAAGGACAAGTTTAGCTATGTCTCCATCCACGTAGAACGATAGATAAAAGCGAACCAAAGTGCACTCGGTTGATCAGACCATCGTACACCGGTTCTGATTAGACAATATGTTAGTGGGAGCGACCCAAATAACATATGTCTTGAACAAGCTCGATTAAGGAATAAGCTTGCAAAAACTAGGCTATTTAACATCATAGGTAATTAAAATAATAAGTAAAGGGTAATGATGAAAGAAATCAATTAGTCCAAGATTTTATAAAATCTAAGTTTCGCCCGAAATTTGGGCCTATGTAGTCGGCTTGGTTGACTAGATAAGTTAGGGTCTACTGAATTCTATGGTCCAAGTGAATCTATTAATGTGGTCTACAAAATGTTGGTTAGGTCATGAGATATTCCACTCAACTTACAAGAATTAAACTAATGGTGTGATAGGTCCAGCAATCAAGATTTTAAGCATGTAAGGAATTAAGTAGAACAAAATCGTATATCAGGTCGAAAGAATGGAGTCGAGGTCGAGTCTCATCTATAGTTTAAAGTATATTGGTTTCACGGTAGGGATTAGAGTCCAGTCATTTTGTCCCGAAAGTCGCAATATGAAATTAGAGTACAAGGAGACGTGTTTTAGTGGCACGTGATATACCTACATGAAGGTGGGCTCGTCTAGGTCTTACATATGAAAGTTGTGGGAAGAAAAAGTCTAGTGTTGTGCTCCAAATATCAAAGTCACGATAGGGACACCAAAGAACTTAAATAGAAAGTGGGAGTTAATGAGATAATGATTAACGAACCAAATAAATGACCGAACTAAAGCATGAAATAAAGATAACTTAGATTCTAACAAATCAAGGTAAAATAATTTAGGAGTACCGTTTCTAGGGATATGATAGCCACTTAGATGGTGTATGATCAAGGAACAATCTAATCATTTCTCAAGTTTTAAATGTTTAGATGGTCATGACAAAAGATCTAGAATTGAGGGAAGGTCGAGTAAGTCAAAAGATATGTTCATCGGTTTGGTCGATGACTAACTATACTTGTGTATATGCAATATCATAATCATAGGTGGCATGGCAATCTAATGTACAATACTTCTATCTCACTAGGGTGACCTTCCTTGCTTCTTGGTCCTCTACCAATATGATCTACCTAAATTTTAAGTTTCTCTAAGTTCTCAATAAATTTTTTCAAGATACTCCGCCACAATTATCAATTATCTTAGACTGTCAAGTTTAATTTAAAATTTAAATCTCTATTCAATCTCGAAACAACCCTTGTATATCGCAACTTGAATAATAACCACCCTTTTTTTTCCAATCTTAAACTCAACATTTAATAAGTTTATCTGTCGAAATTCATACTACAATTGGAACGTTTAAATAACTCCCGAATTTAATTCTATATCCTTCAAATGTGTATATCTAGCTTCCAATAAGTCACAACTACTCTACAAAAGTGATTTGATTTTTTTTTTCACCAAAATTTAAATATCCATAATCAAGGCTTTAAACTCGAAATCTAAATAACTTTATATATCATAGATCATATGAGCAAAATTCTAATATTTAAACTTTTCCTTCAAAGTCGATTTCATATCTTCCAAAAATATTTCAACCAAAAATTTTACCATTATCTTTTCAAGCTCAAAATTAAATACTTATAATTCGTAAATCGTAGAATCAATTTAAAACCTCAAGCTCTCTAATAAACCGTAAATCATAAACCCTTCATATTCTCTAGTTGTTACAAAATCATAACTTATAATTTAAAGCACTTTAATAAATTCGAGATAAACCTTAACATATTCAATCAAAACTTGAACTTAATCGTAAATTATGTGTCACAATTTAAAGATATTTCTCAAATCGGTTTCATATCCCAATAAATCATAAACTATTTTGCAATTTCTAAAAATCATAAATCATAAATTTGTTTTCGCGATCTAGCTGTCCTCTTGTGTATACCACCTTGTAATAGCAAAATAAAATTCCAACTATCCATTGAAGGCGGTAATATGCTACTACCCAACTTGAAATTAACTAATCCTTAAAATCATACTTTCTAGAAAAATAAATTTCTTTATAACTCAAATAAAATTCCAATGCATATTAATTGTCAATGCAATCCATCTAGCCATGTGTTTAACCTATGGGCATATACTAGTTTAGTCATCTTACTAAACACGAACTAAGAATTTACGGTAGAAGGAGTCAAGCAAGATGCAAATCAAGGAGGTCGAACGAGAGTTCGGAATTTGAAGTCAAGGAAGGATGTCAAATAGGTAGATGAGATTCTAAACTCTAATCCTATACTGCAGGCCCGTTCGGTACAGTCATGTAGCCGAAACGACAAACTAGACCTGCATGGGCCACCACAAAAACATGTAACGCCCCAGGCCCAAATAATTGAGACTAGATACGTATCATGCCAGCTGTATACATACGAGTAAATATAAGACTCGTATATATACATAAGCTGTAAATGTAGAAAATCAAGACACTAAATCTCATCCACAAAGATAAATAATAATATAAAAGCAACTTTGAGTTTGTCACGTACACCATAGTTGGGCGGAGACAAAGTCCACTACCAACCAAATTAAATATGGAAAAATATACAAGGAAAGAATTTAGCAAGCACGAGCAAATGACGAATCCAAGAGTAATCATCACGACGGAATAGAGCGCAAGTCATGGCCTTAGCTAGAGCACCTGCAAGAAATTACGAAAACATACACCTAGGAAAAAACCAGGTCCTCAGAGGGACGTAACAAGACACATAATATCATGCCAATAAACTGAATAATAAAGCTCAACAGAAAAGTATGCATGAGTAAAGGGTCCTAACCATTCTACGTGGAATGCACTTCAGAGGACAACGTTCTACGCAGGGGTTGTAACGGATTCACGCAAGCAAGTAATAGAGAGTGGCCAGCAAGTAGAGCTCATCCGAGATGCTATCGACCTGGGCAGAAGGTAGTGCTCATGAGAGTCACCCTCGGCCCAAAATGTGTGTAAAAATAAAATGTAGCCCCTACGCTAATAACTGTCCCCTCCCCCCAAATGATACTATACATGCGTCGTCTCCACGACACTGTTTAATCCTTAATAACCGCCAAGTCTTCTACACAATCTATTAACAGTTATATCCTAACGCACGGTCTGTACGCACCGATGTACGGTCGGTACGCAAGTCCGAAGCTATATGCGACTCACCACTCACACACAATCCGTGGCACATCGTGACAGTTTATGAGATGCATATACAGTGGTCCCTTAACTCTAAGCCAATTGTATAAAATATAATAATTTGTATCTATATAATTTTGAAAGAACAACATAAAGAAAAAGCATACATGATATTGAGCAAGAAATTAAACAGTAAATGCAAGGTGTCTTGCCTGGTGTATGCCTGGGGTGGTGCAATAATCCGGCAGGTTTCGAATGTCCAATAGCCATGGTTGATTAGTAGCAGTCCAAAGCCGCAAGGAAAAATAAAGATGTTTGGATTAGTTATGATTAGTGATGACACAAGAAGGAATTTGCATAAGGTAGATACTCATACTCTATTTGTTAGAAAATATTTGTATTACTTGAAGAAAAATAGGATTTTAATAATCAAAATAATTTTAGAAAATACTTGGAAGAATCAAACCCTTGTGGGCTAAACTCAAGTTTGTAAAGATAAAATTTTGAGGTAGGTAGCTATATCTTATTAGTAAAAATCACAAAATCTAGGAATCATTTGTAACTTAGTTTATTACTTATACATTATTTAGGTGAAAACTATAATTAAGATTAAAAAATATTATAAGGATTTTTATTTACAAAACATATTTTTGTCAAAAATTCTTTTATATAAAAACAACAATAATAATAGTAAATAATGATAAATATAATAATAATAATAATAATAATAATAATAATAATAATAATAATAATAATAATAATATTAATGATGATAGTATCATTAATGATAATACTAATAATAATAATAATAATAATAATAATAATAAAATAATAATAATAATAATTCTAATAATGATAATGATAAAAACAACAGCAGTAGCTGTTCGTTTGAGAGAGAAGAAAGAAAAAGGAAGTGGAGTGAGAGAGAGAGGAAAGAAAGGGTTTTACCGACGGGGATCGGCGGCGACTCCGGCGCGGATCGGCGGCGGGCTGAGGCCGTGCGGTGGCGCTGCGTGGCCGTGGTCCTGCACGCGGTGGCGGATCGGAACTGGAGGAAGCAGAGGCGGATCACGACGGGGCGGATGGCGGTAGGTTTTTTGGCTGGGACGGCGGCGAAGGGGGTTTCGCCGAGGTGGATGGGTGGCGGCGCTCCGACGGAGGGCGCGGAGGAGGAAGATCTCACTGGAGGGGCGGATTCCGGCACCAGTGTCCGACGGATGGAACGGGCGGCGCGGATGGCGTCCATGCTCGTCAGTAGACGGCGGAGCTCGCAAGGTCGGCGGAGCTAGACTCCCGGCGGCCGAGCGGAAGTGGGAGGAGGAAGACGGAGGTCGGGAGGCGATCGGAGAGGGTTTGGGCGGAGGCGGCGCTGGGTCTCCGGCACGGCAGGCGGGCGGATCGATGGACGGACGGCGGCACACAATTTTCTCCGGTGAGGCCCGCGGCTGGGCCGACGCCGGGCTCGCCAGGCCTCGAGGTCGGTAGCTCTGGTGAGGAGCGGAGGTTCAGGAAGGCGGAGAGGCTGCGGTGGGCGCTGGGCTCCGGTACGGTGGCGGATCGGACCCCAGGTGAGGTTCTGACTTCCTCCTTCTACTTTTTTTGGGTGATGGTGGTGGAGTGTCGTGGGTTTCCTGCTGGGGGTCGCCGGTTGCTGTGGTCGTCGGCGACGGGGGATTCAATGGTGGTGATGTGACTGGTGGTGGTGCCTACGGTGGCGGTCGGGAAGTAAAGGTTCTGTGATGGGAGATCAGTTTGGGGCTGGCCGACAATGATGGTGGCGGTAAACGGAAAGGAGTGGCAGTGTTGCGGCGCCGGTAGGGAACGGCGATTATGGCTGGCAGTCGGGAGAGGGTGGCCGCGGTGGAGGTGCGGTGGAGTGAAGGGGCAGAGGTTGCGGATATGGTTGATGGCGATGGTGAGGGCTGTAGGTTTAGGATTCGGGCTTGTATTATCGGATTGGATTGTGTATCGTCATGTCGAAAGCTGTCCGACGGAGAAGGGTCAATATTGTATATGTAAAATAGTGGATGGAAAAAGGGGACACGGACACGGACAGGATGCACATTTTTGTGAAGAATTTGTGGATGCGAAGATTTAGGAAAATGCTAAGTTTACTACCAATTTTTTACAACCTTCTTACAACTACTCTCTCCCACCCCTTACATATGGGTCCCACCACCACTCTCACCCCCCCTGCCACATGGGCTCCACCCGACCCCACCATTTTTTCCTCTCCTCCAATCGAAGCCCGACACGTGTCCGGTTGTAGGGAAGTTGTAAATTTTGGTTGTAGGCATAGCAAAGCTCGAAGATTTATGGAGGAGTACCTGCCTATTTATAGGATATGGGAATTTCCAGTTGGATAATGATTAGGAGTAGTTTAAATCCAATTAGATATTTTCCAATTTAATTTAAAATCAACCCAAATCCAAATACAAATCAAATCTAAATCTAATTAAATTTTAGTTCAAAATCAAAAGTCAAATTTTAAATATTAACTATTTAAATAAATCCACAAATTTAAATCAAGATTTAAATCTTCACAATAATTTTGAAATATATTTCCCAAAAATTCTAATAATAATAATTTCAAAAATTACATTAATATTTTTAAATATCTTTTTGAATAATAAAATATCAATATTTATAAATCTCGAAAATTATATTTTATTTAAAATAAACTAGCAAAATATTTATGAAATATATGTATGCACTAAGAATATTATTTATTCTAAATAAAGGGCTTTTCATAAATAAAATTATAAGTTAGGAATTTTGACAGCTAAATTAAATATTACATATATTATTTTGAAACTAAAAAAATAAGAAAAATATTTTTCTAAAAATATGTACGCTCGCACATATTCGCACTCGTCGAGCAATTACGAAAAATAAAATTTCGTGCGCGACGTACAATACGACTACGCGACGTACAATACAAAATTTTAAATCGGTACCAAATTTAATATAAAAAAAATAGTAGAAATTTAGGGGTTTTACAGAACCAGAGAGAGAACAGAAGGAAAGGGAAAATTTGAGAGAGAGAGAAGAGGAATCGATGGAGAGAGTGAGATGTAGAGAGAGAGATCAGAGAGCTCACTCACCAGAAAGCTTGCTGCACGCTAGGAGAGGCGCTAAGAGCAGTCCAACGATGGCGGAGGTGAAGCGCACGGTTCGTCGGCCGTTTTGGTCTTGGGTGGGTCGACGCGACCCTGACTGGCGGAGGAAGGTAGGTACCAGTGCCGGATGTGCACGCAAAGTCTCGCGATGGATCTCGCACAGATGATGGTGGTGCGCTCCGGAGACTCGACTGCGTGCGGTCGTGACCGCAGCGGAGAGGGACCGGAGAACTCTGGGGCTGACGCTACCAGTGGGGATGGCTCTTACCGAGGCCGGCGATGACTGGTTTTAGGTGGGAGGCACAAATCTGATGGTTGGATCCGGTCAGTAGTTTGCTAGGCGGAGCATGAGGCGGTCGCAGCTCTAGGAGAGGTAAGTCGACGGTTGGGGTTTTGTTATTATGGACTTGGACGAGCGTTTGATGATCGTGGGGTTATGGAGAAGCAGGGAGGCGACTGCGGGTGGCGTTTGTGGCGGTGGATGGCGATCGGGGTAGCGTTGGAGATGATGATGATGTTTGTTGTCATGGTGGTGGTGAACGGCCGGGCTTGGCCGGGCGGAGAGGGTTCTGGCGATCGAAGATGATGAGGGCGGCGGGTTGTGGTTTGTGTGCGGTGGTTTTGGAATTTTGTTTATATTTTTCTTTGGTGAAGGCTCGAGTCGGGATGGTGGTGTTACGCCAGTGAGGCTGCAGCGGCGAGATCACCCGACAGCAATGGGAGATGACGTTTGGTGTTGGTAGTCGTGTGATGGTTGGTGGTGGTCCGTTGTGGTGATGGCGAGGATGGTAGGTCTGTGGTGGCTCCGTGGGAAGTCGACCGGGGTGGAGATCGTGGGGTTGGGAATACGGAAGGTGGTTGATGGGGCTTGGCTGTGGCAGTATGACGTGGGTGGCAGTGTTGGTGGTACTGATGATGGAGGGGGCTATAGTCGCCCGGCTCGATCGGCATACGGGGTTGTATGGTGGAGGTAGAGATGATGGAGTTGAGATGGTTGGTGGTGTTATGGACAGCTGGTGGGTGGCCGAGGGCAGGAGGTGGTGGTCGTAGGGTTCGATGGCATGTCGGGGATGTGTCCGACATGATGAGGGCAATTGTATATGTATAAAATAGTAGAAGGAATGGGGCACGGACACAGACACAGACACGGTGCACAACGGTTGTGATTGTTGATTTCTGTGGCGACGGAATTGTGGCTAGCTAGTATGATATAATTTGTTTTGAAAAAATTTAGGAGAATGGCCTCCTTAAATAGAAGTGGAGCTACTAGATTGATAAGGATTATGAATTTCTAGGATAACTCATCCCTTAGTTTAGAATCAAATAAATCCTTTACGCAAAAAATTAATATAAATCATAATCCATTTAATAGATAAGAATACTAATTTAAATCAATATTTAACATAATCAAATAATTTAAATCATATAAATTAAATTCGAAATCAAATAACTGATTATCATAATAATTTAAAAAATAGTATTCGGAGTCACCAAATATTTGTAAAGTATTTCGTATAAATATCATCTCTATTTGAAATATATAGGCGAACCCTTTTATTATTCAAAAAATAGTTAATTTCAAAACCATTTTTAGAACATTTGAAAGACCAAAAATAATAACATATTTCATATTTTCAATAACAAAATCCAAGAACAATTTTTTTATAAAATTAAATAGTATTTAAAATTATAAAATTTGACTAGTTTTCAAAGTACAAAGAAAATAATATCATAATACTTTATACAAGGGTTTTAAAGCGAAATTCCTTTCTAAACAAATATCTAAGGTAAAAATAATTAAAATAAAATAAGTAATAAAAATAATTTTGAAAATTCGGAAAGAGGGATTACAGGTATAATTCGTTTCATCAAATAGTATGGGTCTATTTATGAATTGCTATTCACCATTGAATATAGATTTAACAACCGTCATATATATACACTTTCTAGATGGTTATGTATATGTATAACCTGCCATGATACCAATTGTAGGACCGTTGAGTACCTCAGAAGGGGGAGGTGAATAGAGTGTGTGCGTGTACAGCAGAATAAATATCACCAATTAAAAATTCAAAATTATGGCAAGTAAGAGCAATATAATAATAAATAAATTGCAGTAAAGTAAGAGTTAAGAAGATCAAACTCAGTGACACAACAATATATACTGGTATCCCTCTGAGAGGACTAGTCCAGTCTCGAGTCCTCTTGTTCGATGTTAATCCACTATGGCACAAGCTTTAACTGAGCTCTTACGACTCTTACAACATCGTTCTTCGCGACGAACGAACGACTGACTCTAGAAGGCAATTTGAAAACTGGAACGTTTTATGAAACTAACCTCCCATACAACTCTTCAACACCAAACTCTATATTAAACAAAAACTGTACTTGCTTGGCTAAGAGTAGTATAGGCTTGATTTAAAAGTGTAGCTCATAGAAAACACTTAGAAATGAATAGAGAAGAGAAGGAATAAGTGATTTGAAAATGTGAAAGTTCTTCTCTATTATAGTATTTTTGTAGACCGAATTCGGGTTTGAGTTCGGGCTGAGTTCGGATGCAGAAATCTCGCATTCGAACGTTGGATGCAAATATCAAGGGATTCAAAAAAAAATTTTAAAAATTGACCTGACCGAACTCGGGCCGAATTTTGCCTTGATTTCTGACAGAACTAGTTGGGCCAAATTGTTCGGTTTTGGTCTAACTTTGGAATTTGGACTTTGGATATGATATATGGATAGGCAGGCTATAAAATTTTGTGAACTGAGAAAACCTAAGCTAGTACCGATCCTGATCAATCTTACATATTTTTCCTAAACTCAATAAAGATAAAATTACATCAAAAATATGAAAAAAATACTCAATCTTAATTCCATTGATTTTGGTTTTTGACGACGACGCGATGTTTGTACTTGTAGCAGTAGGATGCAGACTTTGTAGCAGTAGGATGCTAATATTCTTCTGACTTGAAATCTGTAAACCTGTAGCAGTATGTATATTTTGCGTATCGGCCAAAGTTGTCGTTGATTATCATAATCAGGTGTGATCATTAACCAATGGGCCGACAAATGTGACTAGTCTAATATGTTGGTCGAAGTGTCATGTCAAATCTAATTGGGTCCATTAACATTAAGTCTAATATATAGTCTTGCCCACTAATCAATAAATAATGAACACATATATTTAAATCAATCACAATATATATAAAAATAATATGAATGATAAAAATACCCCTAATCTAGAAATGTGATAGTGACAACTACCTCCAGATCCGGAGTCGCGGCTTCTCGACGACACACGGGGGGTCGGGTTGGTGGATGAAGTCTACCCTGAGTCGGGGGAGGTGATGGTGGTGATGGGTTGGGTGTCGAGGAAAGGGGGTTAGGCCCGATAGATGGGAGGCTGGAGTTGCGATGGTCGCAGGGGCACCAGATACGTTGGGCAGTGGTTGATGGGGAATAGAGAAGGGCTGACGGTGTTGGCTGGTGGCCGTGGGGTGATGTTGGTGGAGCAGGCCAGCGAGGTGTGTCCCGACGTTGGACACGGGATGTAGTGGCGCTTGGTCGGTTGGAGGAAGGCCCGGGTCATTGGCCACGAAACCGTCCGCGGTGGTAAAATTGGTGGTGGAGGTGATGATGACAGTTTTGGCGGTGGTGATGGCTATGGCTTGGGTGGGTGAAGTGGTGGTGGTCGAGTTGGTGGTGATGATGATGATGGAGACGATCGTGGGTGGTAGTCGCGGCTGGGGAGGAACGACACACGATGGTAATTTTCGGTGGATGTCCGGAGGAGGAGAATAGGGCAGAGGAGGGGGTAGGAGGCTCGTTGGGGTAGCTAGGGTTAGGGTTAGGCTAGGGTTTTAGATGTGTCGTGTGTTGCGTGACACGGACAATGTGGATTGATAAATGTGTCTGGGTGTGTCGGACATGGGGAAGACGATGTTGTAGATGTATTGGTATTGGATATAGTAGAAAGTAGGGCTGGCGATTTTGCCCTGGTACCCTCTACCCTAGTCGGGTACCCTGTACCCTCAGGTGTCCACGGGTACCCTCTACCCTAGGAGGGCAAGCCCTACCCTTACCCTCTTGGAATTAGGGTAGGGTAAGGATTTTATTCTGTTACCCTAGTGCAATTACTCGGGTACCCGCCCTACCCTCTGCCCTGTAACCCTACCCTGAACCCTACCCTACCCTGAATCACTACCCTACCAACTACCCTATAAATCTGTGCTTTGTAATTTTGTATAGTCCCACACTCCCATTGTAGTTACTACTACATACTTGTATAGTCTCACACTCCCTCTGTCCTGTAACCCTACCCTGAACCCTACCCTGCCCTAAATTACTACTACATATTTGTAGTTTTTTGTAATTAGTTAGTACTTAGGATTAGGAGAACTACATAGTGCTTGATCCTAAGGAGTCAGGTCTAGCCCCCTCCTTGGGTATGTAGGCAGCCCAGGTTCCACTATATAACTGGGTTCAGCACCTTTAGTAAAAAAAAAAATTCCCCCTGTTGTTTCTTGTTAAGTTGTTATGATTTTTGAATGTTGTAAAAATCTTAAGTATTAAGGTGTTTACTAGCAAAAAAATGATTTTCAAAGTTAAAAAAACTGAAATGGAAAGGGTAATACCCTTACCCTCCCTACCCTGACCCTCAGCTACCCTGTGAGGGTAAAGGGCAAGGACGGGTAATGGGTATTGGTTTTTTGGAAGAGGGCTACCCTACCCTACCCTACCCTCATGACTCCCCTAGGGTATCAAAAAAATGTCAATACCCTACCCTGCCCTGCCCTCTTCCTGCCCTTACCCTACCCTACCCTACCCATCGCCACCCCTAGTAGAAAGACACCCGGGGTCGGACCCGAGGCCATCACAGCTAATACGATTGAATAATGGTGGACACGGACATTGTGCACAATTTTGGCTAAATCAATTTGCTTGGGAGAAAAACAAGAGAAAAAGCAAAAAAGAATGCTCCCCTTAGGTGGTAGGCGTCCCTAGTTTGATAAAGATTAGTAATCTTGTAAACCCCTATATATAAATCTCCCATTAATTTAAATCAAATGAATTTAATTTAAAACTAAATCAATCAAATCTTAATATCATTTTAAATTATCATAAATATTTAAATATCAACATCTAATTAATTTCCTTTTTTATAAATTTAAAAAATAATTTTAATAAAATTTTTCATCAAAAATATAATTTACAAATATACATGATATATTATCATGTTATATGTCGCATGAAAAATAGTATATATATAAAAACATTATTTTTTAAATTACTACCTATACTTGTATAACAAATAAAATATTATTTATATATTAATAAAATAAAGTTCGACTAACTTTGGTGTGACACATTTTATATACTCAAACACAATAAAAATATATTTATCTTATATTATATCGAAACAAAATATTTATATACTATGTTTATTAAAAACGAATGATAAAACTTTTATATACACAAATAAACAAATACTTTGTATATAAGTATTCGTACTGAAGATATGAATGCTATAAAAAAAATCTAGAATGCTATAAAAAAAATCTAGTAAAATTTTAGGGGCGTTTACATATAGGTATACCCCCAATATTCTATTTGACAAACAGAACTGACAAACCTCCATCAATCATCGATCGACGGATTACATCGTAGTAGTACAACCTGTTGCTCCCAGGCTTTTCCAGAAACTCAAATTCAAGTTGGACTCAACATATCATAGGCACTTCAAAATAGATAGGACACATCAAAGTAGACGCTGAATCTGTATCTTCATATAAAAATCTGTGTTGTATCATATTTGTGCACATAAAACATAAGAGAAAGCTCTACCCAAGGTTTGTTAGAATTGACAAAGATTGCTAGGATTACATGGGCCTAGGAAGTCCTATTTGGAAGGAAAATGCTATTTGTACGTCCAAATTGTACCTCCAAATCGTCTCTCCTTACGTGGCAGCTGACGTGATATGTTAATGTGGCAGATGACGTGACAAATTTTAAAATTGAAATTAAAATTGACATTAAAATTAGCATTAAATATAATGTTAACATTAACATTAAAATTAAAATTAATATTATCGTTAACATTAACAATAATATTAATATTAACATTAACATTAACATTAATATTAACATTAATTAATATTAATATTAACATTAATATTAAATTAACATTAGTATTAACATTAAATTAATATGGACAAAATTGAATAATTAATATTTTGGATTAAAATTTGTCATGTCATCGATCATGTCAGATGACACATAATAATATTTAATATGACACGTCAGCTGTCACATAAGAAAGGATGTATTGCAGGAACACTACTGTGCCAAATTGCTAGTCCGCCATTTAGTGTTAGGTAAGGGACGAGGAATACAATAAATGAAGGGTACCTACCCTACGTACCGACACACTTTAGATGATGTGTCCAACTCCAACTCTGCTAGAGAAGAAGTTTTCATGGTCCACACGCCAGGGGTACCCAATTGGCATCTCCACTTGTCTAAATCAACTTGCTATGTACTTTCTCTTAAACCTTCGATGAGTCGGTATCAATGGACGCAATTTGAAAATGACAAATTTCCGGAAATGATCAATTATTGTGTACCAGATATACACATGTAACACCCGCACTTCATCTTTTGCATAAGAATGATGGTGATAACGGACAATGATATACGGAAGGAAGACAATATCTGGCGCGCAAGCAGACCAGACCCAGACCGTAAGTCAGATGGCAGAAGCCAGGGGTGAGCATATAATGGTTGAAAACCGAAAATCGAACCGAATCGAAATATGACAAACGGTTCGATTTTTCGGTTATCGATTCGGTTTACGGTTTAAAAATTTAAAAATTTGAAATAACGGTTCGGTTTTCGGTTCTTCATCCGAAAAATCGAACCGAACCGAAAACCAATTTAGATTTAGTAATTTATCAAACTATCCACAATATACATATACTAATGTTTATTAACCCCTAACTGAGCGCACTCTCTTCTCCTATTCTATGTCGGTGCTTCTTTGAACACTCTCTCTATCTACCATCAATCTATATATACTAATATATTTCATTCTATGTAATATAACAATTCATAAATACAATAATGTCATATATTTTTTAAAATTTTGTTATTTAAATAGGCTCATTTTGCTAAAACCTTGAAGGCCATGCACATTGGCCCATGAAACCGAACCGACCGAAAACGAACCGAATTAATTCGGTTCGGTTTTGTTCGGTTTTCGGTTTTGAGAAATACGGTTTTACGGTTATTTCGGTTTTCACATATTCGGTTCGGTTTGAACCGAACCGAACCGATGCTCACCCCTAGCAGAAGCACATTGCCCCCCACCCCCCCCACACTCACCCCACCCCACCTCTATATAGGCATGGATTCCATGCCAGTTGACCTGCCAATGGAGGGACGCCAGTTGGCGACTGGTCAGTCCACAAGCGGACCAGCTAGCAGCGCTGTATATGAAATCATGACTTTTTTGGCCACAACTTTACTTGCAATGAATTCGTACGAATTGACAAACTGCGACCACACAGATCACTCACATCGCCTGCTTGAGTTGGGAGCTTACAAGCCATATGAGAGTTACCTCAAGTTCTAGTGTTCTTTCCATTTCTGGTCCCTAAACCATGTGCATTACATTAATTGTTAAAGGGCATGTATGTGCAACATAAATGCAGCTAGCTAGCTAGATCTATGGATATAAGTTGATTAATTAATTAGACATGTAATTAGTTTAATGACACATGAGAAAAAACATAGAATAAGTACTTATATCAGCATTTACAGGTGTAAAACAAAAATCGGTGGCACAATAGTTCTAATACTCAAAAAGTATAAGAACCACAAGTTATCAGCTATATTCATGTGTTCCAAATCCAAGAAGAAATTTAATGCAGAGGATGCAATCAGAAGTCATTCTCTATCCATTAATTTCGTAATGGAAAAAAAAATGACAATACTCGATTACTCTAGGCAATACTTAACAGCCATACATCACCATCTGTAGCTTGCATCATCCTTTAAATCATTCCATGTGGGACTAAAAGATGCCCATGTGAATTTAAGAAAGCCATAAAACTTAACAAGGGTAATCAAGTAATTAGCAGCACACAACTTGATGTTCTAAACCCTTTTACTTTAAGTATCTAGCTAGTTCCATCTTTTGGAGCTTTATGATACTTGAATGGCCTAAAATTTATAACCTTGTTCTTTTGAGATGTATAAACTTGCCATGAGGTTTCCGCTATTAAAGTATCTCAATGTTACGTTAATATCTATTCTACTGTATAATGTCAAAAGTTAAGCTTTACCGAAAAATTTATTTTTTTCCAAAAATATCCTTGCCATTTTTAATTAAAAAAAATCTACTATACAAGGGATAGCTAAGTATTTACAAAATATATTTTTTGGTATTCCAATGCATTAGTTTACTTTTTGACTGTCTTTTGCTCTTTCTAAGTGTATACAAGTTAACTAAAAGACAATTAAAATACATGCATCGCTAGTACGTATAAAGTGATTGTTTCTGTATATACTCGGACATATCCCAATATTACGAGACTTCTACTTACGTAAGGTCCGGAAAAGATCAGCTCAAGATATACGTAAACGTAAATACTTGCGACCCGACTTCTCCACGTGTTGGTAAAGGAGGGAGATCTTTACTTTACAGTCAATATGAATGAAATATTAATGAATTTATGAATGTTAACAGGAACCTGCACTACGGAACTTATCTGGTTCTTATGGTCAGTGAGGAGCCTCCTTGGCTAGGCGGACGATCTCTGAATCGAATCGCAGGAGAGGCGTGGACAGTAGGCCCAAATGGCATGCAACGCAGCATGCACAAAGTTCCGTGCATTAGGCCGGGCATTTCAAAAAAGAAAAAAAAAAAAAAAAAAAGGAACATGCACTCATCTTTCCTTTCAAATTTAGAAAATTCATCTGTGATCCCATCCATTTGTTCTGAATCTATGAACGACATCACATCAGTTTACTAGATAGGTTACTGAATGTAACTTGAATTAATTGTTTCACTATTATACGTGATCTTAAGCCTATGCCAAACTCTAGAATATTGATGAGGGTTTATTGTCATTTATTTCCGTAGGTCGAAGCCAATTATATGGGCCGAGAGACATATTCACGTATGCAGTGGTATATTTATTTTTAAAATTCGCTTAAAATGTGCGTCAGGAAAAATTTCGAACATGACATGTTTGATTACCACAAGTATGATATATAACCAGAAACCATAGCAAGAATTATAAAACCAGTGAGGAAGAGAGTTTGCAATCAAGAAACATAAAAACATTATTAATTCATAACTAAAATCATGGACGCAACTCAATGTCTTCTAGCTAAGTTATTCATACTTTCTTCTCCTTTTCCCCTTTTTGGTACGTAGATGAGACATGCTACCACAAGGTCGGCATGGAGTAGCAACCCCTCAGCGTGGAGGTAGGCGATCCCCCATCGACAGGGTCCTCGTCCTCGTCCTCGTCCTCGGCCCTAGAAGGGAAGGAAGACGTGTGCGAGCCTGACGACCCTGAGGAAGACGTAGATGTCGACGAAAGTGAAATCGAGGAAGAAGCAGATTGTGCAGTACTAGTATTAGTACTTATAGGGCTTTTCTTGGTCCAAGGGAATATGCATTGGATGAGGTTGGACTTCCGGGGGTACTTGGAGGCCTTCTTCTTGCTCTTGGGGTGGTTGCAGTGGTAAGAGGGGGGAGGGGTAAGGGGAGGGAGGGGGTTCGCGGTGGCAGTCCTCTTCGGAGTCCCTGGCTGCGACTCCCAAACGAAGGGAACTGCGCCGGAGGCGCCACCGTAGTAGACTCGGAACGACGGGTTGGCTATGGAGCTCTCCTTGGAGAGGAGCCTGGAGTAGAACTTGTCATGGTGAGTGATCTGCAAGAACTGCTGCTGCTGAGGTTCTGAGTTATTGCTGGTACTAGAGATCATGTTAGAAGAAATGATGGAACATTATACCAACGAATGCTTGATTTTATATTGTCCCTCCAGTTTGCTGTAATGGAAAGAAATAACCCATATAGTAAGATTGTTTTGTGAACTCTTTGCACATGGTAGAAAATTATGACAAGTACGGAAATTAGTTATTCAAGAAAATCTTGAAAATCTCAAGTTTTCAGGTAAATGTGTAAAAATTTATTTTATACAAATTTTATCCAACACCACATGTATGCACAACTTGTGTTTGACTACAATAGGAGTTAATGTCATGATCATGATGCATTCTAATGGTTCCATTAAGCATAACTCATTATTGAATTGAGTTAGTTCAAAATGTGCGAAAGTCTTTGTGTGCGTGAAAAAATAAAGGGTAAGATTTTCTGTAAATTTAGGTCATGTTGCGTTCGCAGAATCATGGTATTGAAAAAGAAAGTCAGTATTTTCTGTATTTGGATGCCAAAGAAAATGAACACTAAAAAAAATTGATTCCCAAGAAAAAAATAGGAGAAAAATGGTTGCTCCACTCATCTCATGGATTCACTTTTCCTGCACCAATCATTCATTTTTTTTTTCCCAATTTTTCAGACCTTTAATCCAAATATCGTAAAGGAAAATATATAGGAATTACATTTTCTCAAACATGAAAGAAAAAAAAAATGATTTCCTTTCCTTTTTTTTCCGTGAAAGGAACGAGGCCTTAAGGTAGATTATATGTGTGTGTGTGTGTGTGTGTGTGATTAGAATATGAGAAGCTAAGCATATGAGTGATAGGCGGTATATCAAAGAACCAAGGGAATCTCTAATATATATCTGAAGGCAATAAATTAGATAACTTCTCGCCATTTTTGAGTTTTCTTTTTTGAAGTACCGTAAGTTAATCTATTAATTTGAACTATTTAAAAGTGTTGGTGTTTTTGCCTTTAGACTAGAAAAGATAGTCCCACATCGGCTACACCAAATGATGAGTATCTCAATATAATGTATTGCTTGTGTTGAGGTGTGCACATGAGGTGTGGTGGGGCACAAATGTGTGCCATGTGGGAGTAAATTTTTAGAAGGAAAAAAGATTAATTCTAACAAAGATGCAAGTTGATTTTTGTTGATCGGACTCGGACTCGGACTCCAGGATGCCTCGTGCATGCACGGACGAGTGTTCTGGGGGTAGGCGTGGACTAGCACTCGACTATGTTAATTGTGGGATGATGTAAAACATCAAACTCTATTTTAGAGTATTAGTATTTTAGTCCCACATCGGATAGGAGAGATGGTGAAGTCTCACTCCACACTATAAATAGAGCCCCCTGACCTCCTTTCTAAGATGCACCAAAGAAGAGAGTTAAGGGAGTCCGTAAAGTTCAGGAAGCCTGTTCAAGTCTCAAAAATTGACTGACGAGCGTTCCAGAAGTTCTATAAGAACATGCTGGTTCCTGGAAGCGGATCGTATTTAGGCGAATCTTGCTTTGAGCCATTTCTCTTTTTTCTTTCCTTCTCTTCTTCTTTGATCTAATCAGAAACTCCTTGTGGGCTTTCGTCGCTGCTGCTGCTAGCAATTCGATTTGTACATTCTTTTTAGAAGCATTACATTCGTTTTGTACGGTAACAAAATCTTTTTAGATCTTCGTTACCCAGAATCCTTCAAGGATCTCTGTAGTGCACCTTCTTTGAAGAGTTGCTACGGAACGTTATTTTTACAATCGTTTCATTTCTCAGTTTTCTATCAAAAATTATGCCTCGGAAATAACAATCTCAAAGCAAGATTTATATTCGATGAAAAACAACCGTGCAAACCTTCTCGACACAAGTTTTAACAAACTTGAGAAGTTTGACGGGGAGCATTACAACGTCTGGAAGATAAAGATCAGCCTTTATCTTCAACCGTGAGCGTTGACTACGTGTTGACAGATCCTGAGCCTTTAAGTCCAGAAGGTGAAAATGCTCGAAGGGTCGCTGAGGCCACTGTTCTGTAATCCAAGTGGAGGAGAGATAACAATCTTTGCAAGTTGCTTATCTTAAACTCAATGGAAGATCCTCTGGCAGAGTCATACAGCAAGACGGTCCATGCTAAGGACGTCTGGGAGTCTGTAGAGAACCTCTACAAGGCAGAGGAGAACATGAACAAGATCCACGTGACCGAAAAGGTCTGGAAGATGCGATTTGAGGACGACAAGACGATGTTGCCTCAAGTGAAATTTTTTTCAAGTTACGTCAGAAACTTGAGGATGATGGCATACCTTTGTCGATACATTTGTCGTCGGGGGCATTGTCGCCAAGCTCCCACCTAAGTGGAGCAATTTCATTGTGGACTTGCACCGCAAGAAGATGGAGGTGGATCTTGAATGCCTCTTGCACTGGATTCATATTGAAGACGAGCTAAGGACTCTCACCAGTTGTAGGTGAAGTCAGCTCAATTCAAGCCAAAGACCTAAGGGTGATGGTGCTTGCTTCAACTGTGGCAAGAAGGGTCACTTCAAGAAGGATTGCAGGGCCAAGCCCAAACCAAAATAGCAAGTATGGCTAAACTTGGTTATTTTGATTACTTAACTTGGTTGCTATTGTTGCACAGGTTGAGTTATCTGGCGTGGTAGATGACTAGTAGTCTGACACTAGTGCATCTGACTACGTGTGCTCTCGAAGGAGCTGTTCACCAAGGACGAGCCGTGTTATAACAAAGGTCTCGATGGCGAACATGTACCTAACAGAATATCTGAAGATCGAGACAGCGGTTATGAACCACCGACAAGGATACTGGAATGCGTGTTACACGTACCAGAGATTTTCGAAGATCTGGTCTCAGGAAGTCTGTTATCTGATACAGACTTGAAAGATGGACATTCGTACTAGCCAAATGGTAATTTCTTAGCGAGGAACATGCTTCGAAAAGATGTTCGGTGCTGAAGGGATGTTCAAACTTCTGCTGATGGTGATGAAGTTACTTCATTGAATGGACTGAGAGTTGTTCTATGATAGAAGCAAACTCAAGCTGTCCTACCGGGACCTTATCTTCGGAATATGGGGGTAAGAAGCAAGAGGGATATAAGGTCTGTGCAGATACAAGACTGCCAGGAAGCTGCTCAGACGATTGAACTAAAGTACTGATCATCTGGAGTTAGTACACTCAGATATCTGTGACTTTTATCAATTCTTCACAGAGGCCGGTTCGAAGTGTTTCTCGAAGTGCACGTTCGCATGACTTCTCAAGTTGAAGGATGTAGCATTCGAGTAGTTCAGAGACTTCAGGGCTGAAGCTGAACGTTAAACCGATCTACAACTACTCAGAAGTGATCGAGGTGGAGAGTATAGGTCTCATGAATTTGCATCGTTCTGCAGAAAACATAGAATTGTTAATGAGATGACTGCTCCGTACTTCCCTCAATTAAATGGTGTTGCAGAAAGAAAGAACAGAACGTTAACAGAGATGATGAACTCAATGCTATTGACTGCGAGTCTTCCAAATTACTTCTGGGGCGAAGTAGTGCTTACTGCTACTCTCATTCTGAATAGAGTACCGTATGCAAGTTCCGATGTCACTCCTCATGAACTCTGGTTCAAGGTCAGACCCAACTTAAATGTTATTCGAGCGTGGAGGTGTCTGGCATATGTGAAGCTTCCGGATTTGAAGATTCAGAAGCTAGGTATAAGGACTACGAAGACAATCTTCCTGGATTATGCCAATAAGAGTGATGTTCGGAGGTTTTTTGATATTGAATCAAATCATATCATTAAGTCTCGCGATGCAGAATTCTTTGAAGATAAATTTGTAAGGCACAAGAACATTATTTTTGTGGATATTCTGGAGAACAGTGTGAGTGCACAGGAGGCTGAAGCTCCTTATAGCGATGTAGTATAAGAAGTTGTTGCAAGAACAACTATTGAACCAGAACTCATAGAACCTGTGTCTAAGCGAATGAGGAGACAAAAGGACTTCGGAGAGAATTTTGTCACCTATTATGTAGAAGCAGATCCACTTACCTATGATGAGGCTATAAAGACCAGAGACGCTGTCCTCTGGAAGGAGGCTATTAATGATGAGTATGACTCGATAACCTCCAACAACATGTGGGTGTTGGTCGATCTGCCTGAAGGAGCAAAACCAATCGGATGTAAATGGATCTTCAAAAAGAAGATGAAATCCGATGGAACTGTTGATAAGTTCAAGGCTAGGTTGCTAGCCAAAGGGTTTTCTCAAAAGTAGGGGATTGATTACTTTGACATTTATGCTCCAGTGGCACGAATGATGACTATGATCAGGGTGTTGATTGCTCTAAGTGCAATTCACAAGCTAGTTATTCATCAGATAGATGTTAAAACTACTTTCTTGAATGGTGAGTTGACTGAAGATATTTACATGCAACAACCAGAAGGATTCATCATCAAGGGCCTTGAAGACAAAGTCTGTAAGTTGGTAAAATCTCTGTATAGTCTGAAACAAGCTCCCAAGATGTGGCATGAGAAGTTTGATAAAGTCATAAGATCAAACGGCTACAAGGCCAGCGAGACGGACAAATGTGTATACACAAAGTTTGCTGACGGAAGAGGAGTTGTCATTTGTCTGTACGTGGATGACATGCTGATCTTGGGTACAGATCTAGCGAGTGTCACTGAGATAAAGAAGTTTCTCTCGTCTATGTTCAGCATGAAGGACTTAGGAGAAGCTGATGTTATCGAGATAAAGATCATCCAGATGGAAACTGGAGTGGCATTGTCACAGTCTCATTACATTGAAAAAATGCTCACACGCTATGGGTATCAAGATCTTCCAGGGATAGATACGCCGTATACGTGTGACAAGAAGCTGAAGCCAAATCCAAGAAAAAGCGTCAGACAGTTGGAGTATTCAAGCATCATCGGAAGCTTGATGTATGCGACTACTGCCACAAGGCCTGACATAGCTTTTGCCGTAGGAATGCTGAGTCAGTTCAAGAGCAATCCAGATGTGGAGCACTGGAAAACTGTGAAAAAAGTTATGAGATACCTCAAAAGAACTCAGAAATATACACTGTACTACTGCAGAGATCCAACAATAGTAGAAGGCTTCAGTGATGCAAGCTGGTGCTCAGAAGTAGAGAGTGAACGGTCCACAGGAGGATATGTATTCTCAATGGGTGGATGGAAGTCGAAGAAGCAGTCTATGCTCTCACACTCGTCTATAGAATCTGAGTTTTATGCATTAGCAGCTGCAGTAGATGAAGCAGAATGGCTTCGGGAGCTCATGTATGATCTTCCTGTAGTTGGTGCACAGATTTTGACAATGCCAATTTACTGCAACAACCTGGCGACTGCAACGGTGGCACCAAATGACCTCTTCAATGGTAAGAAGAGGACTGTATGATTAAGACATAGGTCGGTCAATGATCTTATTAAAAAAGAAGTCATTGTCGTGGTGGATGTTTGGAGCCAGGAGAATCTGGCAGATCCGATCACCAAAGGTCTCAAGCGTCAGCTGGTCGAGGACTTAGTAAGAAAAATAGGCTTGAAGACGTTCTAATATTGTGTCTCTACAATCCTACCATATAGTTTTATGCTATTAGTTCAAAGAGAAATCTACTAGGCATCTAGCTTTTGGTTCAAAGGAGGACCATTGACTGGAAGATTATCAGGTGCAGCGGGCAATCGTTTGGTATACTGCAGGATCACGGACCTAGAACTACTGTTATTAGACAGTCCTCTGGATATTGCACGGTCATGTACCCAGAACCACAATTAGTGGGCAATCCCTTGGATATTGTGGGGTTTTAGACCCAGAACTATTGTGAGTAGGCAATCCTTTGGGACCTTGCAGGATTATGAACCCAGAACCATTGTTGTCTACTGTTTGTTCATTGTAGCACTACTAAAATATGCTCATTTGGTGACATAAATTTAGCAACGTTCGATTAACGTTGCTAAATTGTGTACATTAGCAACATTTTAGTGAGGCGTCGCTAATCGTCGCTACTAGCGACGAAGTAAGCGACAAAATAACGATGTATATTAATTTTATGAGCTAGTCGTCGCGAAACGTCGCTATAACGTCGCTAATAGTGACTAATTTAGCGACTGTCGATTGAACGTCGCTAAATTCTAATTATATCCCCCCCGCCGATTCATTTCCCCCTATTTTCCTCTCTCACTCTCTCTCTTTCCCCCTCTGGCGCTCTCACTCTCTCCGGCGGTGACTCTCACTCTCTCCGGCGACTCTCCTCCCTCTCCGGTACGTGACTCTCCCCCTTCCTCTCTCTCTCTCTCTCTCCTCTCTCCTCTCTCTCTCTCTCTCTCTCTCCGTCTGTTTTGGTTGTTGGTGGTTTGGGGGGTACGGGTGGCTCGGGGGGAGGTGCAGGGGGGATGCGGGTGGTTGGGGGTGGCTGGGGGGTGGCTGGGGGGGTAGGGCAGGGGGGACGAGGGCGGCTGGGGGAGGGGAGCTAGGGTTAGGGTTCGGGTTAGGGTCCATTTCCTCCTATTTTACTCTCTCACTCTCTCTCCTCCCTCCTTCCGCCGCTCTCACTCTCTTCGGTGCTCTCACTCTCTCCGACGACTCTCACTCTCTCCGGCGACTCTCTTTCTCTCCGGCTGTTTTGGTTGTTGGTGGTTGGGGGGTGCGCGTGGCTCGGGGGGAGGGGTAGGAGGATGCGGGTGGTTTGGGGGTGGCTGGGGGGGTGGGTCAGGGGGGACGAGGGCGGCTGGGGGAGGGGAGCTAGGGGTTGGGTTCGGGTTAGGGGTGGGTATGTGTGGGCGGCTGGGGGAGGGGAGCAGGGGGGAGTGGAGGGTTAGGATTCGAGTTAGGGGTGGTGTGGGGGGGCTTGGTCGGGGGCACCGATAGTGCCGAAAAATCTGATAATTTAGTAATAATTATTTGTTTTCCGACACCGAAAAATGTGATACTCCGATTCAAATGCACCGATAGTGCCGATATTTGTAACAAGTAGTTTTGTTGGTTGGTTAATTGGTAACATGGTGATCGGGACATATAGTCCCTGCAGCCATTCGACTGGCGAGACAAAAACTATGGCATGGTGATCAGGACATAGTCCTTGCAGCCATTCGACTGGCGAGGCAGAAACTATGTAGCCGTAGATAAAGTTGACTGTCCTCCGACCCTCATCCCTCAGCAATGATGATATGACAACCTATCACTATATCTTATATAGTAGTAGATGATGTCTTAGTATTACATTATATGAGTTCATCTTAATTCTGTTACATTCTTCTGATACTAGATATTAGATTCGATAAGAACGTATACTACACCATATGTACAAAACATAGATGATTCACACTAATGTATGCTAGAATGAATTTTGGGTTGTGTTCTGAGCCATCCGTTCTCACACTTGGTGATCGGGACATATAGTCCCTGCAGCCATTCGACTGGCGAGACAGAAACTATGGCATGGTGATCAGGACATAGTCCCTGCAGCCATTCGACTGGCGAGACAGAAACTATGTAGCCGTTGACTGCCCTCCGACCCTCATCCCTCGGCAATGATGATATGACAACCTATCACTATATCTTATATAGTAGTAGATGATGTCTTAGTATTACATTATGTGAGTTCCTCTTGATTCTGTTACATTCTTCAGATACTAGATACGATAAGAACATATACTACACCATATATACAGAACATAGATGATTTACACTAATGTATGCTAGAATGAATTTTGGGTTGTGTTCTGATCCATCCGTTCTCTCACTTGGCAAAAAATCGAATTTTCTATACTTTATCTGCTTTCAAAAATGTACTCAAATTACATGATGGTTCCTTTAGTTAGCTTGCTTATGTTATAGTTGTATTATTTGTGAATATCGATCTTACCAGATGGCACCCATGACCCGAGGAACAGCACGTCGTTTGAGGGAAACAGTGAATGCTGAGGTGGCTCCTCCTACTGTTAAAGAGGAAGTGGCACCGGTAGCTAGTGAGACCGAAAGTTCTATTCATCCAGCACCAGTAGCTAGTGAGACCGGGAGTTCTATTCATGCAGCACTTGCAAGGGACTACATCTCTCCTGCCGCCGTCGATCCCACTTATTCGAGGTGGTTGCGTGATCGTATTACTGAGCGTTTGCGTGAGCTGCGTGGTTCTCATTAGCTATTAGTATTTATTTGTATTGGACTATTTGTATTGGGTTATTTTTGTATTAGACTATTTGTATTGGACTATATATATGAATTAGTACTGTGTCAATCTCTAGATTGTATTGGACTACGACATGGTGATCAGGACATAGTCCCTGCAGCCATTCGACTGGCGAGGCAGAAACTATGGTACGACATGGTGATCAGGACATAGTCCCTGCAGCCACTCGACAACCAACCGGAGAGGATACTCTGAGAGATCCATCTGAGTAGGACGTATACTCTGAGATATCACCTTTACAAGAATGATATCAGTAGTGGGATTGAGTGTTGGAGGAGATATTATCAGAGTATACGTCCTACTCAGATGGGTCTCTTACCGTTATTTTTTTTTTGACATCATGGTGGATGTACTCCGTCAACAGATTCTTGCTCTGAGCTAAAACTTTGACCCAGAGCTCAAGTGGACATCCTTCGTGTAGAGCTCGAACGAGAGGTTCCTGACAGTATGGTGGTCTCCTTTTGTCAAAGGATTCTTGCTCGTCCCACAATTGGTTGTAGGACGAGCAAGAATCCTTTGACAAAGGAGACCACTATGCTGTCAGGAACCTCTCGCTCGAGCTCTACACGAAGGATGTCCACTTGAGCTCGGGACAAAATTTTGGATCAGAGCAAGAATCTGTTGACGGAGCACATCCACCATGCTGTCAGAAAAAATAGTAACGGTGAGAGACCCATCTGAGTAGGTCGTATACTCTGATAATATCTCCTCCAACACTCAATCCCACCACTGATATCATTCTTGTAAAGGTGATCTCTCAGAGTATACGTCCTACTCAGAAGGATCTCTCAGAGTATCCTCTCTGGTTGGTTGTCGAGTGCTACTTAGTTAAAGTTCAAGTGCTACTTAGTTGTGTCTCTCTCTCTATCTATCTCGCTATCAACTCTATTGTGTTGTTCCCCCTCACATCTGATAGTTCTCTCATTTATTTGTCAATTACTGTATTTCAGTTCTAGTTAGTTTTATGTGATTCTCTGATAGTTCTCTTATTTATTCTGTATTTTGGCTCCAGCTCCAGCTCCATTTGCATAAATCTATGGTACGACATGGTGATCAGGACATAATTTCTGCAGCCATTCGACTAGCGAGGCAGAAACTATGTAGCCGTAGATAAAGTTGACTGTCCTCCGACCCTCATCCCTCGGCAATGATGATACGACAACCTATCACTATATCTTATATAGTAGTAGATGATATTTTAGTATTACATTATGTGAGTTCATCTTGATTCTGTTACATTCTTCAGATACTAGATTCGATAAGAACGTATACTACACCATATGTACATAATATAGATGATTCACACTAATGTATGCTAGAATAAATTTTGGGTTGTGTTCTGAGCCATCCGTTCTCACACTTAAAACACATATGAATTAGAACTGTGTGTCTTTGTATTTTCGGCGAACCCAGGGATTAGATTCTATATTTTGTATTTTGACTTTGTACGTATTTGGGGATATTCAGTTTTTTCGTTGAGGATACTGAGTTTGTACGTATTTGCGGATATTGATTTGGTTTATTGAGGATATTATATATTGACATTGTTCATTGCGGATAGTATTTTTTCTTTATATTTTTTGTATATTCTGGAATGTATTGTGCGTGCCGGTGTTGAGTGTTCCACCGAGGGGGTCGGCGAACCTAGGGATTGGATTCTGTATTTTGTATTTCGTATTCTGTATTTTGGCTCAGGCTCCAGCTCCAGCACCATTTGCATTCTGGAACCTATTTTTTTTATATTTTTTTAACTTAGCGACGTATTTAGCGACGTTAACATTAGTCGCTAAACATTAGCGACGTTAATAAATGTCGCTAAACGCATCGCTAAATGCTGATGGGGCAACACGTGGCACCATAATCCGATGTCAGCTCGTCGTCGCCAAAACGTCGTAAATGTGTCGCCAAACGACGACAACACAATAACGTCGCCGTTTACGTCGCTAATTAGCGTCAACCAATAAACGTCGCAAATTATGTCGCTAATTAGCGACGTTAATAACGTCGCCAAATAACGTCGCCCTAGCGACGTTTTACGACGTTTTCTCGTTTATCGACACGTTTTTTTTTGCATTCCCGAAATGTCGCCTTAAACGTCGCTAAATTGATTTAGCGACATTTTCATCGAGGTTAGCGACGTATTGTGCCGTCGCTAATCTGACAAATTTTTGTAGTGTTCCTCATTTCTTCTCCACCGAGCACCACCGTAGGCAAGTGCAACTTGCTTCATGGAGGAACTCAAGTTTTATTGTTCCATTGTCTTCCTCATAAAATTCTAAGACACTTTAGTACTTAGCATTTTTAGTTTCATTGGTTCATTCTATGTAGATCTGAGTTTGTTGTGTTTTCGGATTTCTCGGTTTTGATCTACTAAACTGGCTTGTTTTCAAAAACTAAGAGTTCTATGTAGAAGACATTCTGATGTTACGCAAGTTTGGTTTTAGAATGGTTGGATTTCATTGAGTCTTGACCGAGATGGGGCTTTCTTGAGCTCTTGAGCTTTTACGCCTGCATGTCTTGGCCTTGGGGAGAAGATGAAGTTTTACGCACACGTTTTACGTGCCAGCATCTCATTTACCCTTTTTACGCACACGTTTTAACGTGCTGGCGTAGTATTTCCCTTTTTTACGCACACGTTTCATGTGCCCGCGTAGTGCCTCCCCATTTTTACGCACACGTATTGCGTGCCAGCGTGATCCTTCTACGCCGAGTTCACTTGAACTCTACGAGGGGCCACTCGTGCTCGCGTAGACTCTTGCTCGCGAAGAATCTCGCTCGCGTAGAGTCTTGCATGCGTAGAGTTTCGCTCGGGTACTCGCGCGCGTAAACCACTTGCATAGGGTGCTTGCTAGCGTAGAGTTCCCGCTCGCGTAGAAGCGGTCCTTCTTGCTCTTGCCAGCGTAAAGCCATTTTACGCTTGGGGCCCCTTGGCCTAGCGTAGAGATTCGCGAGCGTAGAGTCTTGCTCACGCATAACCCTGCTCGCGTAGAGCTATCTTACTCCGTGTATTGCTCGCGTAAAGCCATTTTTACGCTCAGGACCTTATAGCCTAGCGTAGTTTTATTCGCGTAGAGGCTTGAGCCCTATTCGCACCCCTATGCTTTATTGTTCTTGTACCTCTTGTCACGGACTTGATAACTTGAATTGATTGACATGACTGGATAGATAATTGTACATGGCATGGTATGACAAGTAACTGACATGACATGACATGACATGACATGACATGACTTGACAAGACATGACAAGTAAGCATGATGGGAACTATTGAATGTTGTTGCGACGGCTAGCATGACATGACAAGAATAAATGGCCTGGACACCATGGACGATTGTGTTTGTACAAATGAACCAATACTGTCTCGTATCATGTCTAGGACAGGGACCCCTGAGTACCATGGTCAGGGGTACCTACTGAAATTGACTAAGGCTAATAACTAGAATAACCCAGTAGTCATGAAGAGATTTTCCAGCTACAGGCAATCCCGTTATCTGGGCGCGCAAGTGGACTTGTAGCCTGCCGACGAGTAGGGCACATTTCCAGCACACTGTCATGTGTTGCACCCTTCATGAACGGATATTTGACCTGGATAACCTGGATGGTCTGCAGGACTTGTGGCTGTTGGAATATCTCATTGCATCTTGCTAGTAACTAGGCCTGTGATAACCCTAGCTAGTTAAGTATCAAGTCGTACTTATTGCTTGGCCGTGATTGATTGGATGGAGTCTAATTCAGTCTAGTCTTGTCCTGATCCTGTACAAGATTGTTGCATGACCTGATTGCTTGTGCTTTACTTTATCGATAAATGGTAGAAACCAAGTTCCGTTCAGACGAAGGGTTACAATCCCGGTCCTTGTTTGGTTTAAGGGTTGTAACTCGGTTATCTGAATAGTCCCATGGTTATCTCATCGTATATCGTCATGATTTTCTATATTTCCAGTCTTTTATTATATAATTATGTTTTGTGCTAATTGCTGGTTTTAGTTCTTAAGTGAAGCCTCCTTTGTGGCACTTGCTCTTTCTGGGATCTGACCCAGCTGGTTTTGTATGGCCAGATACAGGAGTAGCTCCAGAGGATCTCCCTACCTTCCAGCCAAATGGTGACCACCAGGCGTAACCAAGGCAACGAATAGGTTTTCCTTTGTTCTTCCACTTTATTGTAAAAATATTCTTTTGAGGCGTTTACCCGGCGAGCACGAGTTAGCTCATATTGTACTTTACTCACTGTCTACCTACGGGCTTTAACATGACTGACGAATCCTAAGGTTGATCATGTATGACTAAAACTCTTGCTAGTCTTCACATTTTGTACGACTAGCTTCATGATCATCCAAATATGTAATGTATGGGACGTCTTACTGTTGTATATTTGATGATCTAACATCTTGTAACTGCTATTCCTTGCATGAGATTGAGACAATAGGCTTGTTCATGACCATAAGAGACTGATGGCTTGTAGTTAAACTCTCATGTATCTAGACAGTCATGACCGTATAGTGAGGTGGATTTCATTTCAATATACGTAGCTGGCTATGTATGCCCCCGCTCTCCAGTATTCTGGTTCTGGGACGTTACATGGTTTAAGTGGTGGCCCATGCAGGTCTTGTGAATCAAGATATGTGAGGGTTTACCGAATAGATGTCTCAATCAGCACTCGTCCTTGATCTCTGCTCGTATCCTCTGAATCCCTGAAATCTTGACCTGATCACATGCTTGTATCTTTGATCTGTCCTGGTCCTTCCTTATTGTTTTCTGTGTCGTTTTCTTCAGCGACAGTGTTCCTGGTCCTACCGATCGGCAAGACGGAGCACCTCCCGTGGGCCAGCAGCAACCTGGAGATCAAGCCCAACATTCAGGAGTAGCCTCCAGAGTCATGGCTACTGGGGGTCAAGAGCCACCAGTTCAGCCAGTCCAGCCTGCAGAGCCTGATGATGGCACCTTGGTGGGTCTCATCAGGATATTGCTAGCATCTCAAGATCGTCGGGGCGATGCCCTGCACCAGACAGTACAAGATGCTATGAACAGAGGCGGTCATCAAGGGAACCAAGTAGCCAACAGCTTCAAGCGTTTGAACCCTCCATTCTTCGACGGCAGTGGGGATGCGATTGTCGCAGATGCTTGGCTGCAGGATACAGAAGTGATTCTAGAAGCGGCAAAGACGCCCGAGAACGAGAAGGTGGCGGTAGTATGCCTACAGCTATTGGATCTTGTCCGCAGCTGGTGGGCGGCACAGGCCGTTGGATTAGTGGCACCTATTACATAGACAGTATTTCGTGAAAGATTCCAGACCAAGTACTTCGATGATGTAGCTCGGTACGATCTACAGACGAGGTTCACCAATCTGAAGCAGATGGACAGGACGGTCGACGGATATGCGGTCGAGTTTTCGAGACTTAGTCGGTTTGCTCCCACCTTGGTAGCGACCGAGTTCGACAGAGCCTAGCGGTTCCAGCAAGGGCTCCACCTGGAGATTTTATTGGCAGTGAAGCAGTTTGAGCATCGGACTTTTGATACGGTATTGAGAGCGGCCAGGAGGCACGAGTATACCTCTCAGAGGATCGTGGACAGGACCGGAGGTCGGAAGCGATCTCATGGCCACATGAATCAGTCTTCGGCACCAGCCCCGACAGCTAGGGCCTTGACAATTGGAACTCTGAGGCGGGCGGCCTCAGTAACGTTGGTTCAATATTCAACCCCGACGAACCCTCAGCAGCAGAAGCAGAAGCAGTCTTCCACAATGGGTTGCACATATTACGGGAAGCCAGGACATGTGGTGGCAGAATGTCGTAGAGCACAGAGATTGTGCTTGGTTTGTGGAGCACCGGACCACAGGGTTAGAAACTGTCCGAATAGGGGTAGTTCATCATCGTCCAACTTTAATAGTCCTTCGGTGAGAGGACCAACACCAGTCCAGCAGCAGCAACAGTTTCTGAAGCCCTTGCCGCCTCAGTTCCAAGCATTCCAGCAGCAAAACTCCCAGCAGTATGCCCAAGCCCAAGCCCTGATTCAGAGCAGACAGAGAGATTTTCAGCAGAGGGGACCCACACCCAGAGGACATAATCAGGCGATGGCGATGACCATAGAAGAAGGATTGGCGCCAGGTGAGGTAGTGGCAGGTACTATTCTCGTCAACTCCTCTCCAGCATCAGTATTATTTGATTCTGGTGCATCGCATGCACGATTCGCGACACGGATAGGACTGGAGCCCGAGTCATTATCAGTAAGACTCAATATACTTACTGGTAACGGTCTTGTGGGAGTAGATAGAGTGTTTTTCTTATGTCGGATCGTGGTTAGCAGTAGAGAGTTCCCCGCTAGATTGATAGAGTTCCCGATGGTCGATTATGATATGGTCTTAGGGATGGATTGGTTAAGGAACCAGTATGCTAGGATAGACTGCTATGTTGGTAGGGTTGTCTTTAGCATTCCAGGCGAGCCAGAGTTTTCCTTTTTCCGAGGCAAAGTTGAACCTTCTCCTCCAGTATTGCGGATGGCAGTAGCAGCAATAAAGTTACCCCGGATAGTCGAGGAGTTTCTCGATGTTTACCCCGAAGAGCTTCCAGGAATACCGCAAGAGCGAGAGATCGAGTTTACTATCGACTTGATCCCAGGGATAGTCCCAGTGTCGGAGAGAGTCTACAGGATGGCGCCGTCAGAGTTAGAGATATTATACAAGATGATTGAAGAACTCAGGACCAAGAGATTCATTCGTGCAAGTGGATCACCTTGGGGAGCCCCGATACTTCTTGTAAAAAAGAAGGATGGTACGTCCAGATTATGTGTATATTATCGTACCTTAAACTCGGTGACAATCAAGAACAGATACCCTCTCCCGAGGATAGATGACTTGTTTGATCAACTCAAGAGGGCAGCAGTATTCTCGAAGATCGACTTGCGGTCAGGATACCATCAGATCAGAGTCAGAGAGCAGGACATCCCGAAGACATCTTTTAGATCTAGATATGGGCATTGGGAGTTCCTTGTTATGCCATTTGGAGCAACCAATGCGCCGACTGTATTTATGGACCTCATGAATCGTATCTTCATGTCTTATTTGGATCAGTTCGTGAATGTGTTCATAGACGGCATCCTGGTCTACAGCAAGAGTGAAGTAGAGCATGAGCAGCATCTCAGAGTTGTTCTTCAGATTCTTCGAGAGCACCAGTTGTATGCCAAGTTCAGTAAATGCGAGTTCTGGCTCGATCGTATTTCATACTTGGGTCATATCATCACCAGAGGAGGAGTAGAAGTGGATCCCCAGAAGATCGTGGCCATTGAGACGTGGCCGGTACCCAGCACAGTTGCAAAAGTTTACAGTTTTTTTGGCTTGGCCGGCTACTACCGGCAATTTATTTCAGATTTTGCTCGGATTTCAGCACCTATGACCCAGTTGACCCACAAAGATGCGCAGTTTGCCTGGACAGCAGAATGTCAAGATTCTTTTGAGAAGTTGAAGCGAGACTTGATGACGGCACCCATTCTCACGCTTCCAAATGGGACCAGAGGATTTTCAGTGTATTGTGATGCTTCGAGTAGAGGATTGGGATGTGTTTTGATGCAGCATGAGAAGGTAATAGCTTATGCATCACGTCAACTTCGTAATTTTGAGAGAAATTACCCGACCCATGACTTGAAGTTGGCAGCAGTAGTGTTTGCACTTAAGCTTTGGAGACACTATCTGTACGGAGATAGGGTGAAGATTTTGACCGACCACAAGAGCCTGAAGTATGTGTTCACTCAGAAAGATCTTAACATGCGTCAGAGAAGGTGGCTAGAGCTACTTGTGGATTATGATGTCAACCTGCAGTATCACCCAGGAAGGGCTAATGTAGTAGCAGATGCGCTGAGCAGGAGAGCCGGAGTTTATTTTCTCACAGTGCAGCCAGAGTTATTGGCAGACCTTCAGAAGATGGGAATCGAGGCGGTTCTTCCGACCAGTATGACATTAATGGCCAGTCTACAGGTTCAGTCCACTATAGTCGAGAGGATCCGGATGGCGCAGTCAACAGATTCCAAGCTCCAGCGACTCAGAGCAGAGTGTGAGGCAGGACGACGACCAGAGTTATGCATTCATGAGGATGGTACACTTCGATATGGGAGGCATCTTTGTGTACCCAGTGGAGATATCAGACATGAGATTATGGCAGAAGCTCACAGATCTCAGTATTCCATTCATCCCGGTGTTACAAAGATGTACCGTGATATCCGTCAACATTTTTGGTAGAATGGCATGAAGAGGAAGATAGCCCGGTTTGTCTCTCGGTGTTTGGTTTGCCAACAAGTTAAAGCTGAGCATCAGAGACCGGCTGGACTTCTTCATCCCTTGCCGATTCTAGAATGAAAGTGGAAGCATATAACCTTAGATTTCGTGACTGGATTACCTAGGTCCCCGGCCGGTAGAGATGTTATTTGGGTTATTATAGACAGGCTCACGAAGGTGGCTCACTTTCTCTCGTTCAGAGTTGGTCAGTCGATGGCTCAGCTAGCAGAGATGTACCTCAGAAAGATTGTCAGATTTCACAGTGTACCAGTCAGTATCACCTCGGACAGAGATTCAAGATTTATGTCGTACTTCTGGCACAGTCTGCAAGAGAGTTTGGGAACTCACCTCCAGTTCAGCTCAGCTTATCATCCGCAGACAGATGGTCAGTCAGAACGTACCATACGAACCTTGGAAGATATGTTGAGATCTTGTACACTCAACTTCGGTGGTTCGTAGGAGGATCACCTGCACCTGGTGGATTTTTCATACAACAGTAGTTTCCAGGCCAGTATCCAAATGGCACCGTTTGAGGCACTGTATGGTAGGAAGTGCAGATCTCCGTTAGCATGGGATGATATAGGCGAGAGGCAAATGCTTGGACCAGAGATGATCACTCGGACTATTGGGGTGGTCAGGGAAGTTAGAGATCATCTTCGAGTTGCACAAGATCGCCAGTGACATTGGGTCGATTCTCATCGGCGTCCCCTTGAATTTTCTGTCGGCGACCATGTATTTCTGAGGATCTCGCCTACCTGTAGCGTCATTCATTTTGGCGTACGGAGAAAGCTTAGTCCTAGGTATATCGGGCCATTCGACATTCTAGAGCGAGTAGGAGATGTGTCCTATCGTCTTGCTCTCCCGCCGTCATTGCATGAGGTGCATGATGTCTTCCATGTAACCCAATTGCGACGGCATATCCCGGATTCGAGTCATGTCCTTGATCATTCGGAATTGGTTGTTGGTACCAACTTTTCGTATGAGGAAAGACCTGTATCCATATTGGACCGAAGAGAGAAGATACTCAGGAACAAGACTATCAAGTTAGTCCGTGTTGCTTGGGGTCATCACTCTTTGGGTGAGTCAATGTAGGAGCGTGAAGATGATATCCGATCGCGATATCCCGACCTGTTTGACTCGTGAGATATAATGTCTTCCTTATGCCTTATGCCTTCGATTCCTTGCTTGCATGATTGATTGTTTGATTGATTGCTTAGTATAGCTCGCCCTTGCCTCTCTAGCCTCTTAATTAAATTTCGAGGACGAAATTCTTTTAAGGTGGGTAGAGTTGTAACGCCCGTAGTTCGTATTACGTATTTTGGTATACGTGTACGGAATTCCGACCCGTAATTAGACTTGTCTTGCTTAGCTTGATCCTGGCTTAATCTTGTCCTGGTTTATTTTGGATCCATCCTGGTTCGACTTGTCTTGACTGGCTAGTCTTGGGTTTTGCATTGGCATGGATTAGTTAGCATTTCCTGGTTCATGTGGTTTACCCTGGCCTTGGCCTGCATTGGGTTCGGTTGGGTTCAGCTTGGTTGGGCTCGGTTTGGGTTGAAATACAAACCCCTACCTACCACCATCCCTCATTTATTAATCTAACAACCATTCTCTCTCCTCATTCATTACTCATTTACTACTTTTTTTTCTTTCTTATTTCTTCTCCACCGAGCACCACCGTAGGCAAGTGCAACTTGCTTTATAGAGAAACTCAAGTTTTATTGTTCTATTGTCTTCCTCACAAGATTCTAAGACACTTTAGTACTTAGCATTTTTAGTTTCATTGGTTCATTCCATGTAGATCTGAGTTTGTTGTATTTTCGGATTTTTCGGTTTTGATCCACTAAATTGGCTTGTTTTTGAAAACTAAGAGTTCTATGTAGAAGGCATTCTGATGTTACACAAGTTTGGTTTTGGAATGGTTGGATTTCATCGAGTCTTGACCGAGATAGGGCTTTCTTGAGCTCTTGAGCTTTTACGCCTGCTTATCTTGGCCTTGGGGAGAAGATAAAGTTTTACGCACACATTTTACGTGCCAGCGTCTTATTTACCCTTTTTACGCACACGATTTACGTGCCAGCGTCTCATTTACCCTTTTTACGCACACGTTTTAACGTGTTGGCGTAGTGTTTCCCCTTTTTACGCACACGTTTCACGTGCCCGCGTAGTGTCCCCCCATTTTTACGCACACGCATTGCGTGCCAGCGTGATCCTTCTACGTCGAGTTCACTTGAACTCTACGCAGGGGCCACTCGTGCTCGCGTAGACTCTTGCTCGCGTAGACTCTTGCTCGCGTAGAGTCTTGCGTGCGTAGAGTTTCGCTCGGGTACTCGCGCGCGTAAACCACTTGCGTAGGGTGCTTGCTAGCGTAGAGTTCCCGCTCGCGTAGAAGCGATCCTTCTTGCTCTTGCCAGCATAAAGCTATTTTAGCTTGGGGCCCATTGGCCTAGCGTAGAGATTCACGAGCGTAGAGTCTTGCTCACGCATAACCCTGCTCGCGTAGAGCAATCTTACTCCGTGTCTTGCTTTCGTAAAGCCATTTTTACGCTCAGGACCTCATAGCCTAGCGTAGTTTCATTCACGTAGAGGCTTGAGCCCTATGTGCACCCCTATGCTTTATTATTCTTGTAACTCTTGTCACGTACTTGATAATTTGAATTGATTGACATGACTGGACAGATAATTGTACATGGCATGGTATGACAAGTAACTGACGTGACATGACATGACATAACTTGACAAGATATGACATGTAAGCATGATGGGAACTATTGAATGCTGTTGTGATGGCTAGCATGACATGACAAAAATAAATGGCCTGGACACCGTGGACGATTGTGTTTATACAAATGAACCAATACTGTCTCGCATCATGTCTAGGGCAGGGACTCCTGAGTACCACGGTCAGGGGTACCTACTAAAATTGACTAAGACTAATAACTAGAATAACCCAATAGTCATGAAGAGATTTTTCAGCTAGAGACAATCCCGTTATCTGGGCACGCAAGTGGACTTGTAGCCTACCGACGAATAGGGCACATTTCCAGCACACTGTCATATGTTGCACCCTTCATGAACGGATATTCGACCTGGATAACCTGGATGGTCTGCAGGGCTTGTGGCTGTTGGAATATCTCATTGCATTTTGCTAGTAACTAGGCCTGTGATAACCGTAGCTAGTTAAGTATCAAGCCGTACTTATTGCTTGGCCGTGATTAATTGGATGGAGTCTAACACAGTCTAGTCTTGTCCTGATCCTGTACAAGATTGTTGCATGACCTGATTGCTTGTGCTTTACTTTATCGATAAATGGTAGAAATCAAGTTCCGTTCAGACGAAGGGTTACAATTCCGGTCCTTGTTTGGTTTAAGGATTGTAACTCGGTTATCTGAATAGTTCCATGGTTATCTCATCGTATATCGTCATAATTTTTTGTATTTCCAGTCTTTTATTATATAATTATATTTTGTGCTAATTGCTGGTTTTAGTTCTTAAGTGAAGCCTCCTTTATGGCACTTGCTCTTTCTGGGATCTGACCTAGCTGGTTTTGTATAGCCAGATACCGGAGTAGCTCCAGAGGATCTTCCTACTTTCCAGCCAAATGGTGACCACCAGGCGTAACCAAGGCAACGAGTGGGTTTTCCTTTGTTCTTCCACTTTATTGTAAAAATATTCTTTTGAGGCGTTTAACCGGCGAGCACGTGTTAGCTCGTATTGCACTTTACTCACTGTCTGCCTACGGGCTGTAACATAACTAATGAATCCTAGGGTTGATCATGTATGACTAAAACTCTTGCTTGTCTTCACATTTTTACGACTAGTTTCATGATCATACATATACCTTACTATTGTATATTTGATGCTCTAACATCTTGTAACTGCTATTCCTTGATTGAGATTGAGACAATAGGCTTGTTCATGACCATAAGAGACTGATGGCATGTAGTTAAACCCTCATGTATCTAGACAGCCGTGATCGTATAGTGAGGTGGATTCCATTTCAATATACTTAGCTGGCTATGTATGCCCCCGCTCTCCAGTATTCTGGTTCTGGGGCGTTACAGTCAAAGACCAACTTTTTCTTCTCCCAAGCCACGGAACGAAGGACCGAGTGCCATTTTCAAAGCACGCCGTGCACCAACTCTAAGCCAACCGTTGGACCATTCCATATTCTAACTCAATTCGACCCTTCGGGATTACTCCCTTTAGCTATGTGGATTCGTTTCTTTTATTATCAAGCCTACTTGTGCAAGTTGAAAACATGCAATTTATTATGTGAAGGCTAAGATGAGGCAAGTTCACCGAAACTACTCCACCTGAGCGAGGAGTCGCCTCGACCGAGCGATGTCTTCGAGCAGCCGTTGTAAGGCTAAGTTCGAACGCCGTTGGCGTTCCGATTCCTCCGATTGACTGAGCGGGACGGGACACTACACCAGTCACAATACTTCCTAATAAGATATAAAGGTTACCTCTCGGCGACCTTTCATCACCACCAAAGAACCATGAAAACTCGCAAAACTCCACTATCGACAACGAACTTGTTTCCATTTGATTCAAATGTACTAAGAGAAATAAAAAATTTCTTGAGGTCGAAAACATGTCCGATATTAGCTAAAGTTTACACAATTCCATCATGCATGTTCATCTTAATAGACCAAATTCCAATAGCTCGACATTCGTTGTTGTTTCCCATCAATACAGAACCACCATTTCTCATCTTGTAGGAAGAAAACAACTCCTTCTTTGGACACATATGGTACGACCATCCATAATCGAGAATCCAACGGTCACTCATGTTGTCGTGTGACAACGAAAAACAGACCCAGTCACTGTCAGCTTCTGAAACACATTTTGTTTCATCACCTTCTCTTTCTGTCTTATTCTCTTTTTTCTTGTTCTTCTTCTTTGGACAAGGATATTTATTTGCATAATGTCCTTTCTTGTTGCAATTGAATCACTTCACCTTCTCAATAGGTGTCTTGGACTTGGATCTTGATATATTGCTAGAAGATGATCTACCGTTTGTCCCCCCCTCTTGTCATCAAGCCTTGGGCTTGGTCTTCACCGTTTTTACCATTAGAATCCAACCTCCGCACCTCATTAGACAATAAGGCACTCGTAGTCTTTTCTATGAAAATTGAATTGTTCCCGTATAGTAATGTTTCAATGAGATTCTCATAAGAATCGGGCAAAGAAAAGAATAGGATTAGCGTCAAACGATCATCATTTTCATGTATGTCAACATCCTTTAAGTCAGAAATAATTCGGTTGAATTTTGAGACATGATCTCGAATTGACGTACCTTCCCCCATCAATAGTCTGTAGAGCGACTTTAACATATAAAGTCAATTGGTAAGGGTCTTCATTATGTAGAGTGATTCCAACTTCAGCCAGAGCCCAACGATGTTAGTTTCGGCCTTCACAAAGTACACTACATCCCTTCCGAACACAGACAAATAGCAGCACATGCTTCGAGATCCATGTCATCCCAATCATCATCGGTCATGTCAGCAGGCTTCTTGGACTTTTTTCGTAAAGCCGTGTGAAGCTTTAGAGATATGAGAACGTCATTCATCTTGCTTTTCCAAAAGCCAAAATTATTATTTCCATTGAACTTCTCAATTTCATACTTTCCAATCTTGCTAAACGGAGTCATCTCAAGAATCTACCAATTAGCTTTTTCTGATAACTTTGTCGAATACCTTGCTAGAATCCCAAAGCTCTGATACCAATTGGTTGGGGCACAACGAAACTTAATCCAAGAAATTAGAGAACACCTCAGAGAAAAATTACAACCACAAAACGTGGTTCGGCCAAGACGCCTACTTCGATGGACGTGGGTGATTCAATTTCACTATGAAAAAGAAAAAAGAATTACAATAGTTCTCTCAACACTTCTTTCCTTACTCTAAAGAACTCTCTACCACAAAGATAAGGAATAAGACAAAACTCTCTCAAACTTTTGTATTGAACTTATTCAACAACTTTAAATCTCTTATGTTGAATTTATTCAACAACTTTCAATGAGCACAACGAGATATCTCAAGGAGAACCTTTAGACCCCTTTATATAGCATATCCTGTGTCTATATATGAAAATTCACTCTTATATAGACTTAAAATCCAATCTTATGTAGGCTTACCATATATGGAAATCCAATCTTATGTAGGCTTAATATTCAATCTTATGTAGGATTCCCATATATGGAAATCCATATATGGGAATCCAATCTTATGTAGGCTTACCATATTAGAAATCCATATATGGAAAACCAATCAAATACATGGTCAAAGTCAAAAAATGGTCATTGACGTATTTTTGGACATTTTTGTTCAATGTCCAACTGCTAAACAAAATTCCCAGCACCATTCTACATCTAGTGTGTTCAGTTGACAACCAAATGCATAATTCATACTTCATTATGCATTTAAGGCCACAGCCAGTGCCAATCATTTCTTATGCAATAAAACATGAATATTTGGTTAAATCTTTAATCGTAGTAGAAAATTTTCTGCAGTTTACCCCATGATAACCCTACGGAAATGGAGGACTCTTTCAAGAGAGTTGTGCATTCGATGTACATCCACTTGGTCAAGAGGAGCTCACTACAACTTGAATGGCCTAGAAAATTGCAGTGTTGTGAAAGACCATAGTAAATGGAAGAGGAGAGATCACCATTTCTAATATACTTTTGCAAAGATCACTGCATTTGATAATGTTTCTGTTGTTACACAAGTTTTAGTCACTAGGTGTAAGGCAAAACTCAGGAGATAAGAGGGAGGAGATGTTACGAAAATGCCATCAGTGATGCTATTTTAGAAGGATAATGAAAACAATTAAGAAATGGAGTTAGGAAAATAAAATATTTTGTTAGTATATACATCAGAATGGGGTTAGGCATATCTACTCACCCATGGTTGTCCTAACAAGTAGCAAAGGAGCATTTCTCTCTCTCTCTCTCTCTCTCTCTCTCTCTCTCTCTCTCTCTCTCTCTCCACACAACAAACCGTATCAGTGTCAGCAATCAAAAGAAGGCGAGAAGAAAAACATGAGCAATCAAGTTTGCTTGTTAGTTGAGTTCTGGTCACAAACTCCCGACAATCGGCTTCCACTCTCATCGGTAGAGGATTCAGATGCAGAATCATCAATCGTGGAGTTTGAGAGGGTCTCCGAGGAGCTACCACTGTCGCTGTCGGAAGCCAAAGATCTGTCTTCAGCTAGTTTCTTCGAGTTCCAGTACATGATGGTTGCTGTCAGTGTAAGTATCATTTTCTGGTTCACCTGAAAGAAAGAAACAAGGGGAAAAAAAAAAGAAACAAGAAAACTTTAGTAGCAGATAGAACTAGTAATATAAGATACCAAGCTAAAAAGGACTAAATATCCTTAGGAGATGGATCTTTCTAGCTACATTGCTAGGAATACCTCCACTATGTCTTCAGGCAGCAAAAAGATGGAGCATCCGAGCTTCCTTGCCACAGAAATAATATAGGAGGCGTTTACTTTTCGCTCCTCATCTGCATTGTTGAACCAAAAGGAAAAATAAAATGTATCGCAATGGAATAAAGTATTGCTGTCTAGAAGGAAAGAATGATAACCAAAAATAATAATAACAATAATAATAACACAAATGTGGATGGATTCAATTTGCAAGCTGACGTTCACATATAGAACAGTCATGAAGATTATGATAGTAAAGAAAGATAAACATGTTCAGAACATAGTGCGAAACACTGCAGAAGAATGACCGTTCCCGGCTGAAAGGACCATATGAGGATCGAAATAAATTGTAGTATCTTACAACGAACAATCACAAACATGATACCACAATTGCATAATCGCAAACACGACAATTTTTACATGGAAATTCAATGATGGGGAAAATCATGGGACGTTGGAATCCAACCTCAAAAACTTCCACTAATGGAATAGAAGAAATACATCAATTTCTACACTCTTCTCTCACCAATTCGACAACGGATCAACCACATATATTTAACAATGGGAATGAATTACAATGGAGAAAATAATAACTTATTGAAGACAAGAACTCGAAGATGAACCTATGTGGATCTCCTTGAACAAATCTCTTATCGAATCAGCCAGGAACTATACCGAATTTGTATCCCTCATCTTGAAAGTTGCAAACTTCTAACAATAATGAGCCACTGAAATTGGGTTGAAAAACCCTCTATTTTTTTTTTTTTGAAAGGAATCTATTGGAACCACCTCTCAAAACTCTCAAAGCGATGAAATAATCATGGTCGTCGAAACTTGATCAAAACTGATCGAGAGACCCAACTTCCGCTTAGCCTACACTGGATCAACATATCATTGGAATGCCACTCCAAAAAACCGCATGCTCTCAGAAACCACTATGCAAAGCAGTATACCACTTCATGCCGCCATTATTCATTAGTACACTGTCAATATACCTGTGAACTTGATACTCCAAAAAAAAATGGTTGATACTGACATGAGACGAGTCTCATCGAAGCGTAGACCTCCCCGAGCTTCTATGACACAAGATAGCCCTTGTAGACTCCTAGGTATTCTCCACATAGGAAGGGAACCCAACCCAATATATCTCCCCCTTCCAACTAGGGTTGAGCATTATTCGGTTTTAGACCGAGAACTAAACCGAATATTTTCGGTTCGGTTTGAAAAAAAATTAGGTATGGTTTCAGTTTTGAAAATACTAAAATTTCTTATCAAGTTTTCGTTTTGGGTTTCGATTTCGGTCCAAACCGAAAACCGAATAAGACTTATGCAATTATGTAAATACCCACTATTTTATGCATATTTTATGATTAAAAACTTGTATATTTTTAAAATAATAATTCTATGTATTTGTTATAAAGCCCAATTTTAATAATTTAACTAGTCTAATTTTGAGCCCAACATTGAAGTACACCAAATGTACGTATAAAAATTACATTTAATAATACAATTTTTACAATTCCAACTTTGGGCCCGGCCCACTAAACAATAAAAATATCCCAACCGAATAAACTAAATCGATTATCAGTTCGGTTCGGTTATGGCTAATTTTGGTTCGATTTCGGTTTTGGATTTTTAGAAGTTCGGTTATTTGGTTTTGACTACTTCGGTTCTATTGAAACCGAATAAACCAAACGCTTACCCCTACTTCCAACTATGTGGAGATGCCCGATATCGCGGCGACCTTCCTACATAATTCAAAATTTTCCCTCAACAAAACTTTCATGAACATATTTGCTCTATTATCGTCTATATAAACCTTCTCAAGCTCAGCGAAATTCATCTCCAATGTGTGTTGTATCCAGTGATACTGAGTCTTAGCATGGTTGGACATTCTATGGAATGCCGGATTCTTACCGAGATGTATCTTACTCTGACTGTCACAAAGCAATGCATAATCCTCAGATTTCAGTCCCAATTCTTTCAAGAATTTCATAGCCACAACTTTTTGCATGCCTCCAATATTGCAATAAACATGGCCTTTGTCATAAATAGGGCCATACACTTTTCCAACCACGACTACGAGGACACTGCTCCCTCTGTAAACATCATTAGTTAGCACGATGTCGCTCTCTTGGTGTCGACATCCCCATCCATATTCTCATTGGTTTATCCGATCAACTTTGGATCGTCATTCCCAAATGGAAGTTTTCAACTAGAAGTGCCTTGGAGGTACCGGCAGCCACTTGACCGTGCTCCAATTTATCTCCTAGGATTAGAGAGATACCGGTTGCGATCCGACTAAAACCATCTCATACATTAAGTTGTCCACCTCTGAAGCATAAGGCACCTTACGTGAAATATATACCAAAACTTTGTCTCGTTTCTCTCCTCCCATAGACAGTCTTTTTCCTCCCTCTGTGGGACAATCCTTACGTGAACTCTATACCAAAACTCTATCGTTTCTCTATGTGTGGAACAATCCTTACGTGAAATATATACCAAAACTCTATCGTTCCTCACTTTCCTCTATGTGTGGAACAATCCTTACGTGAAATATATACCAAAACTCTGTCTCGTTTCTCTCCTCCCATAGACAGTCTTTTTCCTCCCTCTATGGGACAATCCTTACGTGAAATCTATACCAAAACTCTATCGTTTCTCTCCTCCCGTAGAAAGCATCCAACCTCTAGCATCCAACTTTTGTTCTTCAAATTCTTCCTCTAGGCAAGAGCTAAATTAGGATCACTCTCTCCATGTTGTGTGCAATGACGAGAAGCTGATAGCAAGAAAGATTTATCTCTGCAAGGATTCGAGAAGAAGTCTGCACATAAACCTCGGATAAACTATTAAGATAGTCACGATTTTTCCGTAGACCGGTAACACTAATTCCTTCTTGTTTTTATTATTCTACTTATAAAAAAAAGGAAATGAAAGAAAGTATTTTATAACAATTATACAAGTTATCATTTACAAATTGCTTGATGTAACTGCAAACCTGTCGATGCTCGAACTCCCACTCTTCATTGAATTCGTTCTTGGGTTTCATGGTTGTTAGTCCCAGGGCATAATTTTTCGATGGAAAACTAAAATTATGCAACACTTCGAAGAAGGTGCACGACAGAGATCCAGGAGGATTCTGAAAAAAAGAACACTAATATATCACTTCGAAGAAGGCACAATAGAATTCGTAGCAGCAGCAGAGAAAATCCACTAATGTTTTCTGATTAGATCAGAAACGTTCTCGTTTAGAACGAGATAAAAGTGAATGAACAGAAATGGTGAAATGGCATGATGGGGTGAATGATCACCGGCGCTCAAAGCTTGATTCGCCCCATACGAACAGCTTCCAGGAACCAGCAAGTTCGACGGAGAACTTCGGAATACTCCGCTCTTCTGACTCCTCGGATGGCGCGGAACTCTACTCATAAAGTACCTCTTCTCTGCTCTGAACTTAGAGAATTTTGTTTCTGATACTTAGTACCGTACCCTGAGAGAGAAGAGAGGGACTTTATATAGGTGCGCCTAGTAACTGCTCGGTATGCACGTTCAAGACGTGGGAAAAACCGCTCCGAACGATTGAGCCAACTGGTGCACAGTGCACGCCAATTAGCGCATAGCGCGCACTAACAGCGCACAGCGCGCGCAAACGCACACCGCTGCGCCAACTGCGTACACGCGCACTAAGCGCCAACTGGCAGCGCCATCAGGCCGCGCAAACTGGCGGCGTTTATCAATTATCAAAATGGAGGAGATTGTTGGCACAGTTTATTTTGATAACATTAACAGAATCTTCGTAGTCTAGTTTTTTTTGTATTTCAGCTAAAAGATATCCTTTCAAATCTCTACTACAATAAGTTCTGTCCATTCAAACCGAATCATCAAAGCCTTACAGAAGTTCCTAAAAAGACTGAAGAAAAGACCAGTGCTCCTTGAAGACGGCTCTCAACAAATTCAAGATTTCGAGTCTGTACAAGGTCTAGGTCTTTCTGTATAAACACCTAAGGTTGGATGACAAATCATAAAGCTCTTCTATTTTTTCAGTCAAAAATCAATGTCTAGAAGAACGGCATACCGACGGTATACCGATGTATACCGACAGTATACCGTTTCTGAGCCACAAGAATGTTCTGTGATAAACATCGGCGTACCGATGGTATACTACGGTATACCGTTTTGTGAGCTACAAAATGTTCTGTGATGAATCTCGGAATACCGACGGCATACAACAGTATACCGACGGTATACCGTTTTGTTAGTCACAAAAATGTTCTGTGACGAACTTCGGCATACCGACGGCATACAACAGTATACCGACAGTATACCGTTTTGTTAGCCACAAAATGTTCTGTGACGAACTTCGGTATACCGACGGCATACCGCTGCATACCAACGGTATACCGTTTTATCTGATTTGATTTTTGAATGGACAAATACTAGCATTAATTGCTAGCATTAAATGCTCCCCAACGGATATAATTATTATCGTTACTGTTCCAAACGGAATACCGACGGTATGCCGGTCTATACCGACGGTATGCCGTCTGGGTTATATTCAGGAGCATTAAATGCTACCTACTCTTGGTTTTCTATATAAATGGATTCCTTCTCTCTCTTGAAGCCCATCCACTCAAGCTATAAATTTTTCAACAACCAAGAGCTCCACCATTACTACTCTATCCAAGCTTTTAATTGTCATCCATCCAAAAGTGCTAGAGTATTCAAGAATTGTATTTTTCGATCTTCAAGTGTTAGAAGATCAACAGTTCTCTTCCTTTCCTTTTTGAAGTTGGCGAGTCTTCGTTAGAAAACTCGTGTGTAAGAAGTTGGCGAGTTCTTCGGATCCAAACTCGTGTTGAAGTTGGCGAGTTCTTCGGATCCAAACTCGTGTGTACTATTTACTCAATAGTGGATTTAAGCCGGAGAGAGTTCCGGGACTGGATTGCCTCTAGGGAGGCGACCAGGATACATCGCGTGTTTGATTTTCTCACTCTCTTATTTTATTTCAGTGATATAGCTTACTTGTATTTAGTTTTATTTTATTACCCTATTCACCCCCCCTCTAGGGTTCTACAAGTGGTATCAGAGCTTTTTTCTCTTGATTTGGATTTACACCCTTAGAGTGATCCATGGCCACTAACCCTAGTATCAACACATTCCACAATGAGGGACACTCCACAAATAGACCACCTCTATTTGATGGAACCAACTATAACTATTGGAAGATTAGGATGAGCATTTATCTGAAGTCCATAGATTTCGATTTATGGGATTGTATGATAAATGGTCTCCCTACTCCTTCCGGAGTTATTGAAGATGTTGTATCTGACACCCTTAGGGATAAACTCACTGAGAATGTCAAGAAGCTTGCTAGTCGAATGCTAAAGCTATGAACGCTCTTTACTGTGCTCTCGATAGCAGTGAATTCAATAGGATCTCTACTTGCAAGACTTCAAATGAAATTTGGAAGTTGCTAGAAGTCACTCACGAGGGAACATCACAAGTAAAAGAATCAAAGATTAGTAGACTCACACAAGAATATGAATCTTTTAAGATAAACAAGATGAGTCTATTACTTGCATGTTTACTCGTTTCGGTGATATCATTAACCCTCTTTCTTCTCTTGGTAAGAAATATCCTGCTCATGAAAAGATCAGAAAAATTCTCAGAGGATTGACAAAAGGATGAGTCCTAAAGCTACCGCCATCATTGAAGGGAACGACTTGACGACCATGAACCTTGAGACCCTCATGGGAAAGCTTATGACTCATGAACTTGACATGAAAGATCAAGAGGAATCATCCATGCAAGAGAAGGAGAAGGAGAAGGCCAAAGAAAAGGAGAAGTCTCTGACTCTCAAAGTTACAAAATCCTACTCAAAGGATAGCTCCGACGACAACGAGTCGGATGATGATGAAGAGATAACTCTCACAGCAAAGCATTTCCGAAAGTTCCTCAAGTTCAACAAAGACAACCGCTTTAGACGGGACAACGATGAAGACCCTGCTTGCTACCAATGCAGGAGAACCGGTCACATCAAAAGAGATTGCCCTATGACAAGAAAAGACTCCAATAAGTACGAGAAGCCTAACAAAGAAAGTTCTTCCTCCAGAAAATACGCCAACACCAGCATCTGGTGTTAAAGTGATGCTAGCGATTCAGATAACGACAAAGAATGCAAACACAATGCAAATGTTTGTCTCATGACAACCGATGAGGTACTCGATGATCTCTCTTTGAATACTCTCACTTATGATGACTTGAAAAATGCTATTCTTGAACTACACGAGGAACACAAAGGTGTTAGAAACAATTACAAGAAATCTCTAAAAGAGATTGATGTACTCAAACTTGAAGTAGAAAGACTCTCCAACATCATTATTGATGTAAAAGGAAAATCTCCTGCCTCCGACATGGATGAGATAGAGTCTTTGCGACTCAAGTTACAAGAATCTCAAGTTATTATTGAGAAAAAGGATAATGAGATTCTATCCCTCAGAAGGGCTTATGATTTTGCTATGCATAAAGTTCAAGCTACAAATAGAAGAGAATATGATACTTCTACTAAGTATAATGATCTTCTTGTGCAGAGTAAGAAACTAGTTGATAAGAACACTACTCGCACACATGCTCCAAGACACGCCTTCACTCATCACAATACTAGTCACAATTCTTACATGAACAAGAACACCACACACAGGTCCTATACTAACACAAGGAAAGGACCCTTTGTTAAGAAGAACACCTCACATCATGCCTTCTACTATCATCATCATAACACTCATAATAGAACTCCTTGCACTAAAGCTTCACATGTGCATAACACTCCCATATTCTCTTCTAAATCTTCCATGATGTGCAACTATTGTGGCTTACTTGGACATACTTCTAATTATTGTCTAACTAGAAAACAAGTTGATATGAAAGTTTATAAATGGGTTCCTAAGACTAACAATCAAGGACCCAAACAATCATGGGTACCAAAATGTTCATCTTCAACTTATGTTGTAGGTGAAGAATCCTTCTCATGCTAGAAGCAAGTGGATCCTCGATAGCGGTTGCTCACGGCACATGACCGGTGATGCTTCACTTTTTACAACGCTATCGATGAAGAAAGAAGGACATGTATCCTTTGGTAACAATCTAAAAGACCACATCATAGGAAATGGTAATATCGGTTCCCCTCCTTATCCTTGTATTAAGAATATTTGTCTTGTTACAAATCTCAAACACAATCTTCTCAGTATCAGTCATCTTACGGATAATGGTTATAATATTAAGTTTGTTAAACTCAAATGCTTCATTACCGATAGCTCTAGTGGATCTACAGTGTATGAAGGCATTAGAGAAAACGATATCTATATTCTCTATCTTGTTGAAGGTACTAACAATGACAGGTGCTTGGTCGCAAAGAACGATGAAAGTTGACTTTGGCACATGAGGCTCGGACACGCCAACATGGATACCATCTCCCGTCTTGCAACCAAGAAGCTTGTACGAGGACTTCCAAGTATCTCCTTCAAAAAGAATATGGTATGCGAAGAATGTGAGAAAAGTAAGTTGACCAAGTCATCCTTCAAATCTATCAACTCTGTGAGTACCACTAGACCACTTCAACTCATTCATATGGATTTATTTAGTCCTAGTAGAGTATCTAGTCTTGGAGGCAAACTTTATGCTTTTGTTTTGGTTGATAATTTTTCGAGATTTACTTGGGTCTTTTTTTTGCTAGTAAAAGTGATACTTTTCGTGAATTTGTTGCATTTTGTAAACGTGTTCAAAATGAGAAAGGCATTTCTATTAACAAGATTAGGAGTGATCATGGAGGATAATTTGACAATGCCGATTTTAAAAGATTTTGTGAAAATAATGGTTTTGGTCATGATTTTGCTTGCCCTCGAACTCCTCAACAAAATGGTGTTGTGGAAAGAAAGAATAGAACCCTTGGCGATATGGCCCGGGTCATGAAAAACCAATATAAGCTCCCATAATACTTTTGGGCGGAAGCCGTAAACACGGCATGTCATGTGATAAATAGGGTCTTGATTAGACCTATTTCTAAAAAGACTCCTTATGAGCTTTGGTTTGACAAAATTCCCTCTATTGAGTATTTTAAAGTTTTCGGATGCAAATGTTTTATTTTGAATACCAAGGACAACCTAGACAAATTTGAAGAAAAAGCTTATGAAGGTATTTTCCTTGGCTACTCAATACATAGTAAAAGTTTTCATGTCTTTAATAAAAGAAGTCTCGTTATCGAAGAGTCAATTAATGTCTCTTTTGATGAATTTAACTCTTCTACATCCTTCTCATCCGATGATATTGATGACATCTCTTTTGGTTTGGAGAACTCTTCTATTGGAGATCCTCGTCCTTCTTTATCTAACAATGAAATTGTGACCCCTCCAACAAAAGATTCTCCACCACTCGAGCCTCTTCAAGAGGATCTCCCAAAAGAATGGAAATTTGTCCCCAATCATCCTAAGGAGCTTATCATTGGTGATCCTTCATCCCGTGTCAGTACTAGATCCTCCACTCGTGATTTTTGTGCAAACGTGGCTTTTATTTCTCAAATAGAGCCTAAAAATATTAATGATGCTTTTCATGATGAATTTTAGATGATAGCGATGCAAAAAAAGCTAAATCAATTTGAGCGAAACAAGGTTTGGGAACTTGTCCCTAAACCTAACAACCACCCCATTATTGGAACTAAATGGGTGTTTCGTAATAAACTTAATGAAGAAGGGTTAGTGACTCGTAACAAAGCCCGATTGGTTGCTCAAGGCTATAACCAAGAGGAAGGCATTGACTACGATGAAACCTATGCTCCGATTGCTCGTCTTGAATCCATTCGCATGCTATGTACTTTTGCTTGCTTTAATGATTTCAAACTTTTCAAATAGATGTTAAAAGTGCTTTTCTTAATGGCATTATTAAAGAGGAAGTTTATGTTAAGCAACCTTCTGGCTTTGAAGATTTTCAATTTCCTCATCACGTCTTCAAACTACACAAAGCCCTTTATGGCCTCAAACAAACTCCTCGTGCTTGGTATGAGCGCCTTAGTTCCTTCCTTATATCTCACAATTTTTCTAAGGGAAAAGTCGACACCACACTTTTTATCAAATCCCTTAATGGCACACTTTATTAGTACAAATCTATGTCGATGATATTATCTTTGGTTCTACTAATAATGCTCTTTGTGTAGAATTTGCTAAAGTAATGCAGGATGAATTTGAAATGAGCATGATGGGAGAACTATCATTCTTTTTGGGCTTGTAAATCAAACAAGGACCCAAAGAAACCTTCATCAATCAAGCCAAATATACAAAGGATCTTCTCAAACGTTTCGAACTTGACTCATCCAAATCAATGAGGACTACTATGGCAACAACGACAAAACTTGATAATGATGAAGATGGTACTTCGGTCGACATTTGTAAGTATCGAGGTATGATCGGTAGCTTACTGCTAGTCGACCTAATATCATGTTTAGTGTGTGTCTTTGTGCACGATACCAAGCAAATCCAAAGAAATCGCACTTATGTGCTATAAAGCATATTTTTCGATATCTCAAAGGTACCATTAATATGGGACTTTGGTATCCGAAATCTTCATCCATTGAGCTTCACGGCTTCTCGGATGCAGATTTTGTCGGATGCAAAATTGACCGAAAAAGTACTAGCGGCACATGTCAATTCCTTGGGAAATCCTTGGTATCGTGGTTTAGTAAGAAACAAAACTTTGTTGCTCTTTCAACCACTGAGGCCGAATATATTGCAGCCGGATGCTGTTGTGCACAAATTTTTTGGATATCACAAACACTTGTAGACTATGGCATTTCTCTACTTTGCACTTCTATTAAATGTGATAATACTAGCTCGATAAATCTCACAAAAAATCCGATTTGTCACTCCCGCACGAAGCACATTGAGATTAGACACCATTTTCTTCGTGACCATCAACAAAAAAGGGATATCCGCCTTGATTTTATTGACACTACTTATCAATTGGCCGACATTTTCACCAAACCTCTCCCGGAGGATCGTTTCGTTTTTCTCTGCCAAGAATTAGGCATCATTCATTTTGAATCTTAGCTCCTCTCCAACGGCACATCGACGGCATACGGCGGCATACCGACGGTAGACCGATTTTTGTTCAGAATTATCTTCTGTGAACAAAATCGGCATACCGCCGGCATACGTCGGTATACCGACGGCATGCCGTTTGACGCGGACACTGACTGTCACATCTGCCTCGGGCCCCACCAAATCATCCACTCTCTTTTTCACCCTATCTCATTAAATACCCATCAAATCACTTTCTATCCCTCATAACTTCCCATCCCATCCCAACCCTCCAACTCCTTTCATTAATTACTTTCATCGTCACCCTTTTCAAAACTCCCTCCCCCCATTTACTTCCTTCATCAATTCACTTGTACTTTCAAAACTCTCCCAACCCTTTCCAATTCCCCCTCTTCCTTTAAAAACCCAACCTTCTTCTTCTTCCTCCTCTTCATTCTTCATCACTTCTCCATCGTACCTCTCCATCAATCCTAATGGCCACTCACAAACGTCATCGCTCCTCCACCGCTGCGAACCCATTCACTCCCGTGCCTCTTCCACATGGCTATGATCCAAAAAATTTCACCTCCGCCCTAGCGGCCGACGCCTGGTTCCAGCATTTTGCCAACCACAACGTCTTCAAGGACAAGGCCATCAACTGGAATCTTTTCTCCGGCCATCTCTCCCTCTTTGAGACGGCCGACCTCTCATCCCTTCTGCGGAGTCAGGTGCCCGTCTACCCGGCAGCGGTGCGCCTATTCTACTGCAATCTCGTTTCCGATCTCCAAAACAACGCCATCAAGACCATGGTAAATGATCGCCACTTTCGCCTGACGGCTCGTGACATTGCCGAGATTCTCGAAGTCCCTAACAAAGGAGATGCTCTGCCGACCTTGGCCGGTCTCTATCCTTCTACCGAAGTCTCCTTTGACGAGTTTTGCGCCATCATTTGCAAGGGACCCAATCCTCCGGCCATTCCGGCCCTTTCCAAGCAGTTGGAGCCCTTCTACTACGAGCTCCATCGAATCATCTACCACACCATCTACCCCAAGGCCGGCAACTACGATGCGATCACCAATGACGCACTCGTCTGCATGTACTACTTGTACTCCAAGAAGACTTGGTCGTTTCCCAAGACTCTTCTCAATGCATTCTTCTCTGTTCTGCCCGCCGGGAAGCAATCCCTCAACTATGGTGCCTTCATCACTCTTATCCTTGAGGCGAAGAACATGGATCTCTCCCTCTGCCAGTCGGACGGCGTTCCCTCCTTTCTTACTGTTTCCCGTTCTACCCTTGGTGCATCGGCGTCTCGTGCGTCCTCCTCCCATGAACCGCCGGCCGCTTCTCCTGCTGCGCCTTCTTCTGCGCCTCCTCCATCAGGACGTTTCATGCCACTGACCCAGCAGCATTTTGACATGCGCATGGCTCAGGCGGAGGAGCGGATGAGAGCCAACACCCGCGGCCTCGGGAATCTTATCCAGAGCCGCTTCCATGACGAGGCTTACTTCATCCAGCGAACTCTCCAGGACCGGAATGCCTATCTGGATCTCAACCTTCAGGATCCACAATACCAAGGCTCCCGCTTCTCTGACCCCAACGCCTACGGATTCATGTACCCGGACGGCGTGGATCCTTTTGGTGCCTTTCACGGTGCTTAGGGAGGGGAGGACGATGATCCGGCGGATGAGTAGTTGCGGGCTCCTGTTGATGGTGGTAGAATAAATTGGTGTCATTTTAGTGTGTCCTTTGAGGTCCTTCGGGGACCAGTTGTTTGTTTTTATGTTGTGTGTGGTCCTACGGGGACTGTTTCTTATGTTTTGCTATATCTTGCTCACTCTCGTGAAGGAGAGTTTTATCTGTTTTTTTTATGTAGTCTCAAGCATGTACCCTCTTTCAATATCTAATATATGCTTGCTTTTGTCCACCATATTGCTTACACTATGTTTTGCTGCAATTTTTTTTTACTTATTTCCCATCTTTGATTAAGTGACAAAGGGGAAAAAACGTATTGAGGGAGAGTTGTCTACCTACGGGGGAGTCACTCCCTGAAGATGCTATATCTCTGTTTTGTCAATTATCAAAATGGGGAAGATTGTTGGCACAGTTTATTTGGTTAACATTAACAGCATCTTCGTAGTCTAATTTTCTTTGTATTTCAGCTAAAAGATATCCTTTCAAAGCTCTACTACAATAAGTTCTGTTCATTCAAACCGAGTCATCAAAGCCTTATGGAAGTTCCTAAAAAGACTGAAGAAAAGACCAGCGCTCCTTGAAGACGGCTCTCAACAAATTCAAGATTTCGAGTCTGTACAAGGTCTAGGTCGTTATGTATAAACACCTAAGGTTGGATGACAAATCATAAAGCTCTTCTATTTTTTCAGTCAAAATCAATGTCTAGAAGAACGACATACCGACGGTATACCGTTTCTGAGCCACAAGAATGTTCTGTGATAAACATCGGCGTACCGATGGTATACTACGGTATACCGTTTTGTGAGCCACTAAATGTTCTGTGATAAATCTCGGAATACCGACGGCATACAACAGTATACCGACGGCATACCATTTTGTTAGTCACAAAAATGTTCTGTGACGAACTTCGGCATACCGACGGCATACAACAGTATACCGACGGTATACCGTTTTGTTAGCCACAAAATATTCTGTGACGAACTTCGGTATACCGACGGCATACCGCTGCATACCGACGGTATACTGCTTTATCTGATTTGATTTTTGAATGGACAAATACTAGCATTAATTGCTAGCATTAAATGCTCCCCAACGGATATAATTATTACCGTTACTGTTCCAAACGGAATACCGACGGTATGCCGGTCCATACCGACGGCATGCCATCTGGGTTATATTCAGGAGCATTGAATGCTACCTACTCTTGGTTTTCTATATAAATGGATTCTTTCTCTCTTGAAGGCCATCCAATCAAGCCATAAATTTTTCAACAACCAAGAGCTCCACCATTACTACTCTACCCAAGCTTTTAATTGTCATCCAATCCAAAAGTGCTAGAGTATTCAAGAATTGTACTTTTCGATCTTTAAGTGTTAGAAGATCAACAGTTCTCCTCCTTTCCTTTTTGAAGTTGGCGAGCCTTCGTAAGAAAACTCGTGTGTAAGAAGTTGGCGAGTTCTTCGGATCCAAACTCGTGTTGAAGTTGACGAGTTCTTTGGATTCAAACTCGTGTGTACTTTTTACTCAATAGTGGATTTAAGCCGGTGAGAGTTCCGGGACTGGATTGCCTCTAGAGAGGAGACCAGGATATATCGCGTGTTTGATTTTCTCACTCTCTTATTTTATTTCAGTGATATAGCTTACTTGTGTTTAGTTTTATTTTATTACCCTATTCACCCCTCCCTCTAGGGTTCTACATAATGCTTTACCATGGAGTCTTATTCTTACCTCCTAGTAAAATCACCCACATGGTTCCCTCCTTAAGGTCACCACCCTATGTGCACATCTCAACAACATACCAAATTTATATTGAGATACAACTCATGGTACTTTTCCAATGTGGGACTAAATAATACTAGGCATGTATTGAGAGCAAGCTCTCTCTACATGTCAAGGAAAAAGCTCCAACAATCTCCTACATATCTCAATATATGGATTTGAGTGTTCCCTACAGTAACTGTCCATCATGCATTAGGAGAGATGTCGCTGACGACTTGAATTTTTTCGCATGGGTCAAATAACAGACTATAATACAAGAATGGACTAAGCCTTGAATTCTGCACCATAACTGTAATTCTTTCCACTCACATAATGTAGTTACATGTGCTTCTGGATGCACATTAAAGGCCCTGTGCCAGCCTGATTTCAGTACATAATTTTAGACGTATACAAGTTTACCCTCAAGAGACGGCCTACTATCTTTGTCCATACACTATAGGTGAGTTCTTCATTAAAGAGACATGGCATGAAACCTTGCGCTTTCCTTGAGGTGCTACGCCGCTATGACATGGCTTATAGCCGAGACTTTATCCCTACCTGGGAACCTCATCGTAGTGTCATACTACTATAGCATGAGGTCACAAGTCTCTTTGTAGTGCCAAACTACCCAGCATGAAGCCTTAGGCTTCCTTGCGGTGTTACGTCGCAACGACATGGCTTGTAAGGCCGAGGCTTTATCCCTATCCGGATACCTCATCGTGGTGTCGTGCCACTGTAACATAACGACATCCTCCCCTTTGTAGTGCTGTATACAACTCTTTAATTTCATCATACAGCATTAGGCTACCTGCCTATTTGCGATGCTACGCCGCTGTGACTTGGCTTGCAAAGTCGAGATATTACTCCTACCTGGGAACCTCATGGTAGAGTCACCCCACTTTAGCATGGAGTTACACTCCTTGTAGTGTTGTGCTACCGTGCTTCCTGTAAAGCACACCAGACATTCACTCTGCCTGAGAACTCATTAAGGCGTTTAAGCCATCCTCGAGGGTACGAATCCCTCTCTCTCCGCTCCCTCTGATCACTTCAGACTTTCTAATTTGAAAAAATGTCAATCCTTTTTGCCAGAGTACGATTAACCTCTGGATTTGAAATCACTGCTTATATACCTGGTATTGGCCATAATTCACAAGAACATTATATAGTATTAGTAAGAGGAGGAAGGGTTAAGGAGAAATGAAATGTCACAATATTTTTTTTTATACATGTCCAAGTGATGGAAAACAAATAATATCTTTTACATATCCCCCCAGTTTATCAACTTTTTCAGAAATGATAGAACGGAAAATTTCTTTACCTGCAGCAGGATAAGACCAACTAATCAGTCGTCTTTCTTTAGTTAAGCTACTCTGGAGTTCAAAGAGAAGGAAAAGGCAACTTCCCTTGCAAAGCTTCTGGTAGACAATAGTGGTTATAGGTCCGTAACATTTCCATGCCACAGAGGACATGTACCCACTGTTCCTGATATTTTTCCAGTTAGTGATCCTTCCTTGAACCAAAAACTAGATGCCTAGTAGATTTCTCTTTGAACTAATAACATAAAACTTTATGGTATGATTGCAATAACATAATATCATAATGCCTTCAAGCCTATTTTACAAGCTGTGTCATCGATCAGCTGGCACTTGAGGCCATTTGTGAACGAATCCGCCAGGTTCTCCTGACTCCGAACATCAATCACTGCAATGACACCTCTCTTGATGAGATCGTGCAATGTCCTGTGCTTTAACCACACAGTTCTCTTCTTCCCATTGAAGAGATCATTTGATGACACCGCCGAAGTCGCCTAGTTGTCGCAGTATATCGGAATCGCCGGTATTTGCGCCCCAACCACTGGAAGATCATACATGAGCTCCCGAAGCCATTCTGCTTCCTCCGCTGCAGTATCAAGTACAAAGAACTCAGATTTCATAGAGAACGAGAGAGCATAGTTTCTTTCTTCGACTATCACGATATAGTAGCTCCACCCATTGTGAAAACGAATCCACCTGTGGACCTCTCGCTCTCCAACTCTGAGCACCAGCTGGCATCACTGAAGCATTCTACTACCGACGGATCTTCGCTGTAGTGCAGTGCATATGTTTGAGTCTTCTTGAGATATCTCATTACCCGTTTCACAGCTTTCCAGTGCTCAATGCCTGGGTTGCTCGTAAAACGATTCAGCATTCCCACGACGAAAGCTATGTCAGGCCTTGTGGCAGTAGTAGCATACATCAAACTTCCGATGACGCTTGCATACTCCAGTTGTCTGACGTTTTCCCTCGAATTAGGCTTCAGCTTCATATCACACCTATAAGGCGTATCGATCCCTGGAAGATCCTGATACCCGTAGCGTGTGATCATCTTCTCAATATAATAAGACTGTGACTGCGCCAGTCCAGTGTCTGTCCGGATGATCTTGATCCCTAAGATCACATCAGCTTCCCCCATGTCCTTCATACTGAACTTAATCGAGATGAACTTCTTTGTCTCCGTGACAAAAGCCCATATCCGTACCTAGGATCAGCATGTCGTCCACGTACAGACAAACGATTATACCTCTTCCATCAGCGAACTTTATGTAAACACACTTGTCCGTCTCGCTAACCCTGTAGCCATTTGACCTTATAACCTTGTCAAACTTCTCATGCCACATCTTGGGAGCCTGTTTAAGACTGTACAAGGATTTCACCAACTTGCAGACTTTGTCTTCAAGACCCTTGACGACAAATCCCTCTAGCTGTTGCATGTAAATCTTTTCGGTCAGCTCGCCATTTAGGAAAGCCGTTTTTACATCCATCTAATGTATCACCAACTTATGTATAGCTGCGAGAGCAATCAACATTCTGATGGTGGTCATCCGGGCTACTGGAGCATACGTGTCGAAGTAGTCGATCCCCTGCTTCTGAGAGAACCCTTTGGCTACTAGTCCAGCCTTGAAGTTGTCACTAGTTCCATCTACTTTCATCTTCTTCTTGAAGATCCATTTGCATCCGATGGATTTTGCTCCTTCAGGAAGATCAACCAACACCCAAGTGTTATTAGAGATGATTGAATCAATTTCATTGTCTATCACCTCCTTCCAGAAAACGTCTCTGGTCTTCATCGTCTCATCATAGGTAAGCGGATCTGCTTCCACATAATAGGTGACAAAGTTATTTCCGAAATCCTTCGGCCAACTCACTCGCTTAGTTGACGGCTCAGCGAGCTCTGGTTCAACAATTGTTTCGGCAACTTCTTAGACTACATTCTCACTGGAAACTTCAGTTTCCTGCGCACCCTCATTATTCTCCAGAATATCCGCAAGAACAATGTTTTTGTGCCTTGCAAATTTATCTTCAATATATTCTCCGTCGCGAGATTTAATAATATGATTTGATTCAATATCAAGAAATCTCCGAGCATCACGCTTCTCGGCATAACCCAAGAAGATCGTCTTCGTAGTCCTTGTCCCGAGCTTCTGGATCTTCAGATCTGGGAGCTTCACATATGCCAAATACCCCCACACTCGAATGGCATTCAAGTTTGGTCTGACCTTGAACCAAAGTTCATGAGGAGTGACGTCTGAAGTTTCATGCGGCACTCTATTCAGAATAAAAGTAGCCGTCAATGCAGCTTCTCCCCAGTAGCATTTTGGAAGACCCGTAGTCTACAACATTGAGTTTATCATTTCTGTCAACGTTCTGTTCTACCTTTCTGCTACTTCCGTTAGATTGAGGAGAATACGGAGCAGTAGTCTCATTTACAATTCCATGTTCTTTGCAGAACGATGCGAATTCATGAGACCGATACTCTCCTCCTCGATCACTTCTTATTCTCTTGAGTTGTTGTCCAGTTTGCTGTTCAGCTTCGGCCCTAAACTCTTTGAACTTCTCGAATGCTTCGTCTTTAGCCTTCAGCAAGTAAACGAACGCGTACTTTGAGAAGTCGTCGATGAAGGTTATTTCATCCCGGCCTTTTTAGAGAACTGTTTGAAGTCACAGATATCAGAGTGTACCAACTCCAGAAGCCGAAGATCTGTGCTTCGATTAACCCGATGAAAGGATTTCCTTGTGATCTTCGTCTGAGCACATACTTCACATTTCTCTACCTTACCCCCATATTTGGAGATAAGTCCTAAACTAGACATTCTGTTTATTCTTTTACAATGAACATGTCCTAATATATTATGCCACAACTCAAGAGTATAAGCAGAATGAGCGATTGCATTAATAACATTGGACTGATTTATAAGCTGAACTTTAAACATTCCTTCGGTATAAAACGCTTTTCCGAAGTATGTTCCCTTTATGGACATCACCATCTGGCGTATAAATTCCGCGACAGTGCCCACTCGCCTGTCAGTCGGCCCATCGACCCCACCACCGCGAAGTCGCGGTTTCCGAAGTCTCCCACGGGGTCGTTCCGGACGTTGAAGGCCTAGATCCAATAGGAGAGACATGATCGGATCTAGGAGAGGATGAGCGTGAATCGTGGAACGGGTGTGAGGTGATTGGAGAAGAGGAGGATCGATGGAGGAGATCATCAAGAAGCTGGACCCTGCGGAGGTTGCAATGTGAAGCTGATGAAACTGTCGGCTGGTGAGAGCGCGACACGAACATCGACGAAGTTGGAGCTTCACTCCATCGATCTGAAACTTGATGGACCAGCTACCTACCTGAGTTGGTCACGGCAGGTGAGGAGAACTCTCGCATGAAAGAACCTAGAGGATTTTTTATCAGGAAAGAAGACAGAGCCAGACGAGGGCTCGGCAGGACGCAACGAGTGGAAGTCCACTCATATGGTGATCTAAATTCGGCTTTTCAATTCTTTACTCTTGTCAATTGCCGCCACGGTGGATGACATCAAGATGGTGAAGGACGTGTAGGAGAAATTGAGGAGGACCTACGATGGTGTAGGGAACAACTTGCGGGTTTTCCAGATCAAGGGGGAGATCAATGACACCGTATAGGAAGAGAAGAAGGTACAGGAGTATGCCACGAAGTTGGAGCGCCTGTAGTTGGATTACGATCACTCCTCAGATCGGACGAGCTGCAGTGATCCAAAGTGTAAGAAGAGACATATATGTCTGCAGGAGAGGACGATGAAGTTCCTGAAAGGGCTGGCTGTAGTATTTGCTCAGAGGACAGCACTACTTCTAGCCCAACCGAAGATCCCCACCCTTGAAGAGGCTATCTCGGCCATGATCCAGAAGGAGACTCGCATCAAGCTACAGGCAGGGACAGGTGGTCCTCCTGAAATAAAGTCAGTGCTGGCGGCTACCAGTTCGAGCGACACATGGCCTAAGGGGGAGCCTGACAGTACAACCGGCAGTGCTACAACTGCGGGAAGATGGAAATCATCAGTATGCTTGCACCAAACCACCTAAGGAGGGAGATCCATGTGGTGGACGTGGACAGTTCGGTGGACATGGATATTTTGGAGGACGTGGCCGTGGTCGTGGGAGTCGACGGGGTGGTCGAGGAGGTTATCGAGACAACATGCACTAATGGGCATGCTGGAGGCACTCAGGAGGAAGTAGAGAGCGTCAAACGATAGAGACAGGAGGAGTGAAACCGAGGAGACGTCTACCTCATTCTTCGCTGGAGGCAACGCCGCCATGTATGTCCATCCATCAGAAGGTACTGACGACTCACTCGTCCTTGCATCTATGTATTCCCTTAAATCGTCAGACTGGATTATCGACTCGGGGGCATCTCGACATGTGACGGAGAATGCTAGTGAGTTCTCCTCCTACACTCGCCTAGCATCGGCAGACAACATTCAAACAGCTAATGGTACTTTTCAGCCAGTGGTCGGTAAGGGTCAGTAAATTGTACAGGTTCAGTAAAATTATCCAATGTTTTGCATGCTCCATCTTTTCCAGTCAGTCTTTTGTCCATCACTCCTATAATCCTCCAACTAAAATGCATTGTATCTTTTGATATTCCTAAGGTGATCTTCCAGGAGAAGGAGACGGGACAAAAACTTGGGACTGGCACTTGGCATGAGGAACTGTGGTACCTGGATCGAGAAGGGTTGGATTCAGCATTAATGTCTATGGGAGAGAAGGCAGGTATGGGAGGACTAAAGATGAGTACTGAGGATACATTAATACTCCACCATAAGAGGTTGGACACTCCTCTTTTGTTACTTGAAGTAAATTGTATCCAGCTATTTATGAGAAAACAAATAAGGAAAAACTAGTATGTGATGCATGTGATTTAGGAAAACTTACTAGGAGCTCATATGCTAGTACGGGTCATAGGAGCTCGTCTGTTTTTTATGTAATACATTATGATGTTTGGGGGCCATACGCCATTACTACTATGAATGGTTACAAGTATTTTGTTTCCTTCATTGATTGTTCTTCTCGTGTCATTTGGCTGTATTTGATGAAGAATAAGAGTGATGTATCTACCTGTTTTCGGAACTTTCATAAACATGTCAAGACTAGTACAGGACAGTGATGAAGGTACTGAGGTCTGACAATGGGACAGAATATACCAACAGAGCACTTGCGGAATACTTGTCAGCCCAAGGGATACAACATCAGACCAGCTGTGCATACATACAAGCACAAAATTACATAGCAGAAAGGAAGAACAGACACCTTCTAGAGGTGGCATGATCGATATGAATGTCACACAAAGTCTATGGGGACATGCAGTGTTGACAGCAACTCAACTAATAAATAGGATGCCCTCGAAGTACTGGGATGGAAGTCTCTATGTAAAATATTGTAAGAAAATAATAGTGGGATACTCCCACTGAAGGTGTTTGGATGCGTGTGTTTTGTGAAGGACAACAGACCGTCAGTTGGAAAACTTGATCCTAGAGCAGTCAAGTGCATCTTCGTGGGCTACTCGGCGACTCAGAAGGGGTATGTGTGCTGGAGCCCGGTAGAGAAGAAGTTTGTGAGCATGGATGTTCACTCTAGGGAGCATAAGCCATACTACCGTCAGGAGGAAACCTCAAACAACTCACCTGATACTGCGAGTATGAGACGAGAGGGGGAGATTGGTGAAAGCCTGGTGACCGATTTGGGAGAATAGCATGGAGACGCGGTTGAGGAGGAGCAGGAAGGTGAAGAGGAACATGGGGAGGAGATGAGAGGTGTTAGGCCCACGGCTCAGTGGGAGATACCTACCTACAGTAGGAGAGGGAAGCAAACTGCAGGACCAGTACCTGCAGGGCCAGTGCCAAGTCCCTTGCATGCGTCCGTCTCGACTCCTGAGACGTCTATACCACCACCAGATTCTCCTTCAGGTGATATCATTCTTCCTACTCCTCCCACACCATTATCAGTACGGAAGACCACTCGCAGCAATGCGAAAAATCCTCTTGTTAAATATAGTTGGGACCTTACACATTTTATTTCATATGATCATATCTCCTCTTCTCATGGATCATTCATTGCGTCTTTGGATAGTATTATTGTACTTAACAATTGGCAAGTTGCCAAGAACGATCCAAAGTGGAATGCGGCGATGCACGAGGAGTTTGGGGCTCTTGAGAAGAACCACACTTGGGAGCTGGTAAAACTGTCATAAAGGAAGAGAGCAGTCGGATGCAAGTGGGTCTTTAATGTGAAGCAGAACCCAGATTGACAGGTTGAGCGCTACAAGCTCGACTGGCAGCAAAAGGATACAGTCAGACGTACGGCATTGACTATGACGAGACCTTTACACCAGTAGCGAAGATGAGTACTGTCAGAACCTTGATTTCTCTAGCAGCAAATGGTGGATGAAAGCTACACCAACTGGATGTGAAGAATGCATTTCTTCATAGAGGTATAGTGGATGAGGTGTACATAGAGATACCACCAGGATTCAGCACCAATCAGACAGTGGACAAGGTCTGCAGGTTGTAGAAATCCCTCTATGGACTGAAGCAGTCTCTTCGAGCGTGGTTTGACAGATTCAGGAGGGCGATGATAGGAATAGGATATCGGCAGATCAATGCTGATCATACTGTGTTCTTCCGTCGGAGTGAAGGCCATATCACCATGCTTGCGGTGTATGTGAACGATATAATTATCACAGGAGATGATGAGCAGGAGATCACCCAACTCAAGGGGAAGCTTGACAAGGAATTCAAGGTGAAGGACCTTGGCCTTCTTCGGTACTTCCTTGGGATTGAGATTGCTCGAGAAGTAGAGGAGATTGTTCTTCCTCAGAGGAAGTATGCACTAGACCTTACAGAGACAGGGATGTTAGGATGCAAACCTGTAGCGACGTCGATAGATCAGAGGTTCAAGCTGGCTGTTGAGGCTGGAAAACCAGTTGACCGGAATAGATACCAAAGACTGGTGGACAAGTTGATCTATTTGAGCCACACCCGTCCTGATATCTGTTTTGCAGTAAGTGTGGTAAGCCGCTACATACATGACTCACGGAAGGGTCATATAGACATAGTGTACCAGATTCTGAGATACTTGAAGGGTGTCCTGGGAAGGACTGATATTCAGGAAGAATAATCACGTTAGCATTGAGGGCTACTGTGATTCTGACTGGACTAGCTGTGCTGATGACAGGAGATCTATCTCGAAATACTGCATATTTGTAGGAGGCAACTTGGTCTCTTGGAGGAGTAAGAAGCAGTCAGTGGTGGTCAAATCGACAGTTGAAGCGGAGTACATAGCTATGGCCTTGGGAGTTGCAGAGCTGCTATAGTTGAAGAATATGCTGGTAGAACTGAAGTTGGATCAAGGAGCCAAGATAAAGCTGTGGTGTGACAACCAGTCAGCTATTAGTATCACCAACAATCCAGTACAGCATGACAGGACCAAACACATCGAGATCGATAGGTTCTTCATCAAGGAGAAGTTAGATAGTTGACTACTGGAGCTAAGCCACGTTCTAACCAAGGATCAGATAGCAGACAGACCGACCAAGGGACTTACCTCTGTGAGCATGATTTAGAGGATGTGACAAGATGGACTTAGTGAATATCTTTCGTCCATCTTGAGGGAGAGTGTTGGTATATTAGAATAAGTGTATTGGAATATCATGTTGGTATATTTGGTATGTCAGAATATGCCACACGATATTCCCCAGAGGGTTTAATGTATAATGACTAATGAGGAGGATTGTAAGGCTATATATAGCCATGAGATTATTAATAAAATCAACACAAATATTCAACAAAACCACTATTTCGTAAAGCGGTGAACCGCTTCATGCCGCCATTGTTCACCGGCATACCACCGGTATACCGGTTAACCTGATAACTCTTATGCAAAAATTGCCTAATAGTGACTCTGATACGATGAGTCACGTCGAAACCTCGACCTCTCCGAGCTTATCAGACACGAATGTCGCTCGTCGTACTCATGTTGTTCTTCATATAGGAAGGGTCCTGGACATAGTAAAGGGGATTCCCTATATGTCAGTTTAGCTAAATCTAAAATCATGCATTGTCGATCAACTCCCTACCTTGTTCCAACAACGCAATAAGAATATCATGCTGTGAATGGACAGCTTATTTGTATGTGTACTTTAGCTAGGATAAAAATTATCAAATGCTGTTGATGTGTTATAGTATTATGACATGCACATACATGTATAATCATATAATTTAAATTTACAACCTTCTCACATCTTTATTCTCTTTGCCACATAAAGCATATATCACAACTTGATGATATACGTACAGAGCCCTAGAAGTGTGATATATAATCCAGTTATGAGATTGAGTTAATCAATAAACTAATACTGAGGTTTGGAGGAATTACCATTTTCTCCTTTAGTCACAAGGCTCCAATTCACAACTCGAGGATCTACAGCACTCAACAACTCGAGAAAAAAAATGCCACTTGACAGAGTCTTGTCCTGAGATATCATAAAGATTATTCTTTAGGGGAAAAAAACATTGCACCTATTTCATCTTGGAAACAAACTATTATTTATAATACAAGTATTACAAAAAATCAGTAAAATACAAAAACATCAGAAACTGAGCATAAAGCAGAGCTCATGGCTAGAGGGCAGAAATTCTAGTGGATAAAATTTTAGTAAAAAAACCAGTATTGATTCAGATTTTTCAGAGAGCTTACCATGTTTTAGCAGTAAATTTGCCAAATTATCTTTAGAAAGCAGACAAACTATGCAAGTACAACAGCATCAGCTTTTATCTGAGTTTTAAAAGGGCAGTGTTTGAGAAATCGATGATATCGGCAAAAATATTGTTTGAGCAAAATGACATATATCGGCCGAATATCGAAACCATATTGGTTTAGAAAATATTGTCCTATATATCAATCTAAAACCGATATATCGACCAATATGATATATGTCAATTTAACCCGATATATGAATAAATCAGTTTGTGTTGGGTTTGTGGGTCAGGCCGGATTGGAATTTACCTGGATTAATTATCCTATATATCAAGCTCTCTCTCTCTCTCTCTCTCTCTCTCTCTCTCTCTCTCTCTCTCTCTCTCTCTCTCTCCTGCTGGAGGCCCCCTCTGATCTCGAGCTCCCTCCCTCGGAATCTCTCGATTACATGCTCCAGTTCTCTGTCTCTCAATCTCGAGCTCGCTGTAACCTATACTCTTGTTTGATTATGTTTTGTTTTATTTAATTAATTTTGTTTGATTTTGCAAAGATTAGGTAAGCATCACCTCTCTTTTTAATTTGTTGCTGCTGTTTTTGTTTTTTTTCTTTTGATTTCTTCTTTTTTTTTTCTTCTGATTTCTCCCCATTGACACCTAAGGAACATCTCTCTCTCTCTCTCTCTCTCTCTCTCTCTCTCTCTCTCTCCAGGTGCTGCTTTTTTATTTTATTTTGTTGTTGTTTTTTCCTTTTGAATTTCTGAGTTTTGATTTCTAATTTCTTCTTCTAAATTTCTCCAGCTTTCTGTTGTGGTTTGAGCCTTCGAGGTCGAGGAGTCAGGACAACTTCTTCTCCAGCTGCAAGGCCATTTAGTGTATATAATATAACATGTTATATATTTATTGGTATCTGATACTTAGTTTTAGTATTTTAGGATATTTAGAAAATTTAGTACATCTAGAAAACTGAATTTGATAGGACATTAGTATATATATAATGTATAACATATTATTATTTATTGGTATCCGATATTTCAATATATTATCCGATATATCTACGATATCCGATATCTCAAACCCAAACTGATATGAACCCGATATCCGATACTCGAACATTATATAAGAGCCATTTCAGTTATATTGTCCACAAAGCACTGTATTTTCAAAATGAAAGCAAAATGCAGCAAGCAGAGCAGAGAAACTCTTGCCTTGAGTAATTAGTTAACAAATAGAAATAAATTCACCTACTACTTCTTGTAAGATAACAAAAAGAGTACGATTTGATATCTGAACGATAATATGAGAAATCTACTGAACAACTCAAAATTTGCTTTTCCACTTCTCAAAAGTGAGCCCTTACGGAGCGACACTAACTTGCTTAATTTTCAAATGGAGGACCTGAAGCACTTATTAGTTGCCATAATAGGAAAATTGAATATATATAGCAATAAGATATGGACACTTTTAAAAGCATTTATGATGAGGACAGTCAGAAAATGCATCTGCTGTGATTATAACATTATGTGTTTGCTCAGAGGATGTATTTGGAATAGTCATGCAAAGATATCTTGCATCCGGAGCTTATTGCAACCTTATTTCCCATAATAATAGGTATTCAAGTTTGTACTCTTGTGCCGACCCTGTTAGCAATTCGGCAAACGGAAAAAAATTCGGGACAACAAAAGTACGAGTATAAATTGGCTCAGTGCAAATAAAATACGTTCAAAAATTCGGTCAAATATTCGAAAAATGAAAATATTGAGGTTAGAAACTTCACATTCTTAAACATGTTGTCAAAATTGGTTCATTAAACATGTTCCTAGCACGTTTTTTGTGCCAAATTTTCAATAATTTATATGGAACACATTTAAAACTTCGCATGCTTAAAATTTATGTACTGATTTGGATATGTCAAAAGTACGCAAGTATTATACGTTTATGAAAGATATAGAAAAATTCGCGTATAATAACGAGTTTTATTCGGGTGATTTCTAACAAGGGTGCCGACAAAGAAGCATGATTTGCAAAGAGGTAAAAAGACATACCTTAAAACTTTGCATGCGCGAGAATCTTCCTGAATCTTTCACCTTTTTGTTAGCCCAGCTTAAAATATCAAAATCTGTCACGTCCTTTTCATTTGAGCTAGATTTCAAATTTTTTAAAAGTTGGAGGATATTGTATCGCATTAACTGCCATAAAAATGCTGGGAAAAAAGAACAAAGAATTAGTTATGTATAAAAAGTTTCAAGGATATTTCCTTCCATCTTAAGAAGTTGAAGTTCCAATAATAAGAACAATATGTATAGGTACTCAAATTCCAGCAGATAGATAAACACAAGTTTTGTAGAATAACAACAAAGGACTAACCTAATATCAGTTTCTTGTTCCCTTGGACAATATCATTACCAGCAACATTGACAAGAGAAAACTTCAGTTGTTTCCCTATTTTGACAACTTGATTACAGTTTTCTACTTTCCTGAAAGGCATCTTGATTGGAGGTTTGTTTGCAAACTTCCAAGAGACAGTCCCAGGAGATATCTTGTCAATGGCTTCTAAGAGGACCCAGCTGAAAATTCATGAAATATATGCATTAACCTAAATCTAGAAGGACGAACATGAAATTGTAGCAGCTAAAGATGAAAATATGAATACGGCTTACCCATTTCTAAGATCTTCAAACACATTATTTATATATGTTGATATGCCAAGACTGTTGATCCATAATCGAAAGACACTTTCTTCCCTAGAAATTTGAGCATCATCTGGCATCCCTTCCAGAAATGATATTTGTTTCATTTGTGATGATAGTCCATTCCTACAGAAATAAAATTTCTCAAAGCATGAAAATGCAACTTTTTTTCATTATGTGCATAGATAAAACTATTAAAACATAAATTAGGTAATGTTTTTTGAATGAAAGAGGAATAGAGTTACACACTTATAGCATTTCTCCAATGAAATGAACATAGTAGCTATTTATATTTGCATAGCATCCTATATCTTCAAATGTAGTTGCAGCAATAGATCAAACTCCAAAGTCCAAACATATAGCAGGGGCCTTTATTTTGTTAATTATCATTAATGGATATGGGGGGCTGGTGGTGGTGGGGTGTGCCTGTGTGTGCATGTTGGGGGTGAGGGGGTGGGGGTGAGTTGATTTCTATTCCAATGTTTAGCCTCAAATATATAGGAGGGACACTAAGACATAGTACCCAAATACAAAAGAAACATTGCAGTGAGTAGGGAGTTTAACTTTGGATAAACCATTTATTTCCAATGTTCTAAATTTTGCGTCAAGGGACCGCCTAGCGCCGCCTAGGCGCCGAACTATTTTTTTTTAATATATATATATATATATATATATATATATATATATATATATATATATATATATATATGAGAAAAATGTACCTAAGGTCGACCTTAGGTAAGTTACCTAAGGTCGACCTCATTTTCCTCACTTTACAACATTTTTTTCTTGAATTTTTTTTATGGGATTCATCTACACCTTATTGATTGGCAACATACCAAATTTCAAGAAAAAATAATATTGTTTAGCCCCCTATCTATCCCTTGCAAAATCGACGGTCTAAAACTTTGCTGCTACACCGTCGATTTTGCACCTTATTGATAGGGGGCTAAACAATATTATTTTTTCTTGAAATTTGGTATGTTGCCAATCAATAAGGTGTAGATGAATCCCATAAAAAAAAATTCAAGAAAAAAATGTTGTAAAGTGAGGAAAATGAGGTCGACCTTAGGTAACTTACCTAAGGTCGACCTTAGGTACATTTTCCTCTATATATATATATATATATATATATATATATATATATATATACATAAAAACAAAACTTGCTCTTGAGAAGTTGGTTAGCTTGGTGGGGTTTAAGAATGCAAGTGGTAGTGGAGAGCAATGTTGTAAAAATCGCTAAGCGGAGTCGGTGCGCCGGAGGGCCGACTAGCGCCTAGGGCGGCTAGGCAGCGCCTAGGCGCCGATTTTTTTTTTTTTTTTAATGTATATATATGTAGGGGGGAGAGGAGAGAGACAGCAGCAGCAGCAGCAGAAGCAGCACCTCCCCTCTCCCCTCCGCTCCGCTCTCCTCTCCTCCTCCTCCCCTCCTCCTCCCCTCCCCTCTCCTCTCCTCTCCTCCTCCTCCTCCTCCTCCTCCCCTCCCCTCCCCTCCCCTCCCCTCTCCTCCTTCCCTCCCACCACCTCCCCTCTCCTCTCCTCCTCCGCTCCCCTCTCCTCCTCCCTCCCACCACCACCACCACCACCACCAACAGAAGCAGCAGCAGCCACCACCACCACCAACAGAAGCAGCAGAAGCCGTCGCCACCACCGGCGACTACGACGACGACGGCGACGGCGGCAGGTAAGTATGTAATTTTGTTTCAATTTTTTTTTTTTTTTGAATTTTAAAAAAAAATTGGCCGCCTAAGGGTCGCCTAGGGGCCGCCTAGACCGAAACCGCCTAGAACCGCCGCCTAGGGGGTTTTCGGTGCGGCGGGCGGCCGCCTAGCGCCTAGGCGGCCGCCTAGGCCGATTTTTAGAACACTGGTGGAGAGGTCCACTGTTCGAGCATTACAAGTCTATTTCAATTTTTTTTTCTTTCCTCCTCCCCTCCTCTCTTGTCAGTTGCTTTCCTCCTCCTTTTCCTTTTCCTTTTACTTCTTTTCCTCACTCCTCCCCTCTCCTCTCCTCACGCCTCTCCTCCCTCCTCCCCTCCCCTCCCCTCCCTACTCCACCACCACATCACCACCACCTCCACCACCACCAAATCACCACCGCCTCCACCACCACCACATCACCACAGCCTCCACCACGGCACCACCACCACGACGACCTCCACCGCCGTCAGCAGTAGCAGCAGCACCACCACCAGAGCCACCACCACCACCACCTGTCCACCGCCGTAAGTTTTTTTTTTTGATTTTTTGATTTTCTGATTTTTTTGAAATTTTAAAATTGGGACACCTAGGGCCGCCTAGGAGCGCCTAGGCCCGCCCAGCACGTAGGCATGCCGCCTAGGGCCTTTCCGGTGTGGCCGGCGGCCACCTAGCGCCTAGGCCGAGTTTTAGAACACTGTTTATTTCAGTATAGAGGTGTAAATTAAACATTTAAGTCCAAACCTCCTTGCTCTAGTTATCGAGGCGTATTTAGGATGAGGTCCCATATTGTATAATACTGTGATGATATTATGTTGGTTGATGAATAATAGAAAAGGGTTACTTCTACATTGTAACGAGAAACTTTGGAATCTAATAAAGGGTGTCACACTGCCATGAGGCTCTTGTTTACGCAAGGTCTAGGACTATGTTGTCATAGGCGACGCTTAGGTGCATATAGGCGATCTAGGCGTGCAGGTTGGAGAGGAGTCGTCTCGACCAGGAAAAAAAAATTCTGGGTGTGGCGATGGTCTCCTAGGCGACCGCCTAGGGTCGTCTAAGGGAAAAATATGCGGTAATTGGACAACTTTTTTCCCCTGGTTTTAACTTTTTTTCAAAAAAAAAAATTTGTTGTTTCTGCTTTTGTTGTTGCTTCTTTTGCTTCTTCGATTTCTTCTTATGTATCTTCTTCTTCTTCTTCTTCTTCTTCTTCTTCTTCTTTGATTTGTGGTCGGGAGATCTTGGACGGGCACAGAAATCCTGGACGGACACCTTGGTGGCACCTAGGAGAGACGGATGGCCTATCGCCTGGTCTTGCCTAGCGTCCAGTACAACATAGGTCTAGGGAGGGTCAAGATATAGTCAATCTTACTCCCATAAAAATAAAGAGGCTGTTTCGGTGACTTGAACCCGTATCCTCCTAGATGCAACCACTAAGCCTTACAGTCGTGTCAGGGGACACCCTTAAACGTAGAGATTTAATGTTTATAGACTTAAATAAACGTCGATTGAGGCTATAAGAAGCATATGGATTTTGTTAGAAATTGCTCTTAATAGAGCTGAATGGAAGAAAATGATTCAAATAGCATTCCCCAAATTTTGGGATAAAAGCTTTCTTCTGGTTGTAGAAACTACTATTGTTGCTCCTTCTGGACCTTTCTTCTTTCTACACCTGACATGAATTCTTATTCCTAAATCCCTGGCTTACTGACTGGTAGGCTTGTTGTTGAGAGTCAATAAGGGACTTTTAGTCCCACATCGGAATATGTAGTATGTAGAGGAGCTAGACTCCCTCTATATAGTGAAGTAGTCAATCAATAAAATAAAACTATTATTTTCTACATGGTATCAGAGCCATAACTCTCTCTCTCTCCACAAAATAAAAAAAATTCTCCCCCAGCCCCCCGACCCTCTCTTGCCGGCTGCCCCACCCGCTGCCCCCCCCCCCCGCTCCAGTCCCCCGCTCCACCCGCTGCCCCTCCCTAGCCCTCCAGCCCCCCCGCTCCAGCGACCTCAGCCCCCCCCCCCTACAACCCCCTCTCGCGCCCCCTCTCGCGCCCCCTCTCCAGCACCCTCCCGCCCCCCATCCAGCACCCTCCCGCCCCCCCTACAGCACCTCCCGCCCCCCCTCCAGCACCCTCCCGCCCCCCCCTCCAGCAACCTCCCGCCCTCCCTCCTAACCCTAGCCTCTCTTGCCATGGAAACCCTAAACCTAGTCCTAGCAGCCCCATCCAAACCCTAACCCTAACCCTAGCCGTCAAAAAAAAACGGCGTATTTCGAAGACAGTCGAGATGTCAAATACTTTATTTGCACCGACTCTGTTCCTAGATTGCGCCGTTTGGAACTAACAAATGTTTATTTTGTTATTCCTCCTTCACATCGGAATCTATACAGAGACTGATCATGTCTTCTCTGGTGTCCTAACGTGTTCACTTTACATGCGCGCGCCGGTGCTGGCCAAGTTGGTAGCGCATTCGTAAAGTCTCTGACGTCGAAGAAGACGACGAAGACGAAGAAGACGACGAAGTTGGGGAAGTTGCTGACTCCGACGTAGAAGAAGCCAACGAAGACGACGAATAGGGTTCACAGTTGAAGAAGCCATAGATTCGATCAGTGGCAAACTGACGGCCGACGAGATGAAGGCCTTGGTTGATGAAATCTTATCAAAAAGATTAACCGAGGTAACCCCACGTGTGATCCATACTGATGTGGATCCGTCCCCTTACAAAATGGGGAAATTGGAGAAGCTGGAGACGAAGTTGGAAGGAACGTCCAACTACTTGAAGTGGTCGCGGCAGGCGCTGCGGACACTGAAAGGACGTGGCTTGGTTGGCTATGTCACTGGCCAAGCCAAGGCGCCAGCCGATCACTCCGCCAAGGAGTTTGCTGTTTGGGAGATTGTCAACAACGTCGTGGCTGGGTGGTTGACTGCCTCTTTAACCGACCAGGTGTCGGACAATGTCGAGGCAATGGAGGCTGCTGCTGATATATGACGAACTCTAAAAGATATGTACTCCGGCTCCGGCAACCCTATGCGAGTCTTTCAACTGCAAGATGAACTCGATAGGGTGGCCCAGGACGAACGTACCATCTCTGAGTACGCGGCCCTGTTGAAGAAGTACTGGTCTGATCTGGATCATTATAATCCTCTTGGGATGGAAGATGCACAGGTCGATCCGGCATTCGCAAAGTACTTTCAGACGTTCCTGGCTTATATTTCCCGGCAGCGTATGATGAAATTCCTGAAGGGTCTACACCCTGTATTTGAGCAGAGACGGAATATCCTCCTATCCCAACCCACGCTTCCGACCTTGGAAGAAGCTATAGCTGTTATGACACAGGAAGAAGCTCGACTGAAGTTGATGTCCAACAAGGGCTCCTACCAGGGGGAGCAAGCCGCGGTTGACAAGTCTGCCCTTGCTGCCTTCAATCAACCTCCATCTATGGGTGGTGTTTGCCACAATTGTGGTGACTCCGGACATTACATCCGATTTTGTCCAAAATCCTTGCGCAATCAGTCTAATGATCGAGGACGGGGTCGTGGAGGCCGACGGGGTAGTAGAGGAGGATATGCTGGTAGAAGGGACGGACACAAAGCAAATCTGGCGGAGGACGGGGGAGAGAATCAACTGGCTGAAATAACCCCGCTTGAGCGGGAGTTCCTTGAGAAGTTGTGTGGCACAAAGCTGGGTTCAGCCGACAGTCCTGGGGCGTCTTCGACCTCGGGAGATCACATCACTTGCTTTGCCCAAACCAGCACCGGTGATTCTGCACGTGCTCTTGCATCTATCCATCAGCCAGGATGGATTATGGACTCTGGAGCATCTCGCCATGTCACGAGATCCCGAGGTGCGTTTCAGGAATATACTCACCTACCATTGTCGGAGAGTATTCAGACCGCTGATGGTACATCCAGCCCTGTAATGGGTAAAGGCACTGTCGCATGTACCCCTTCCATCACTCTAACCAATGTCTTACATGCTCCGTCTTTTCCTGTCAATCTTCTCTCCATTAGTGCCATTATACTTGATCTTAACTGTACTGTTTCCTTTGACATTCCTACGGTGACTTTTCAGGAGAAAGGGACAGGACGACGACTTGGGACTGGCACATGGCATAAGGGGCTGTGGTATTTAGACAGGACTGGACTGGACAACGCATTGGCATCCTTGGTAGCAGACGCACCACCAGAAGCTTCCTGTCGCAGTGTTGAAGCCGACTTGCTACTCCACCACCAGCGTGTCGGTCACTCTTCTTTTAAAGTTATTAGTCGAATGTATCTGTCCTTATATCAAAGGGCTAATAAAGAGAAGTTATTTTGTAATGCTTGTGAGTTGGGAAAACATACCAGAAGCTCGTATGTGAGCACGGGAAATAGGAGTTCAGCTGCTTTTGACATGATACATTCGGACGTATGGGACCCTTGTCCTACAACCGGAATTAACGGCTTTCGATGGTTCGTCACCTTTATTGACTGTTATACCCGCGTGACATGGGTCTACCTTATGAAGAATAAAAGTGACGTCCTTGAGGCCTTTCGGGACTTTCATCGACGGATGGAAACACAATATGGCGCTAAAATTAAGTGTTTTCGGTCAGACAATGGGACGGAGTATACTAATAAGCGGGTTGCTGAGTATTTTTCCACTCATGGAATACTTCATCAAACTTCATGTGCTTATACTCCGGCCCAAAATGGTGTGGCGGAACGAAAGAACAGACACCTGCTGGAAGTCGCACGGACGATGATGCTGGCTATGAATGTCCCGAAACACTTATGGGGGCAGGCTATATTGACGGCCTCTTATCTCATCAACAGAATGCCATTTCAAGTATTGGACTGGAAGACACCGTTGGAAATGCTTACTGGGACAACTACATACACTGTTCCACCAAAAGTCTTTGGATGTGTGTGCTTTGTCCAAGATAATAGGCCAGACGTTGGCAAATTGGATCCTAGGGCAGTTAAATGTGTCTTCGTCGGTTACACGGCGACTCAGAAGGGTTATGCATGTTGGAGTCCAGTCGAGCGGAAGATGTTTGTCAGCATGGACGTTACTTTCAGAGAACTCGAACCATACTATAGTTCGGATGAAGGTTCAGCATTTGGTGACACACCTACCACAGATGGTGTTAGATGTGAGGGGAAGATAATAAGCCCAAATGTGGTCGTCGGATCGGTTCCGTGTCCGGTTGTAGAAAACTGGACGAAAGGGGGAGAGCACAGTGACTCAGATACAGAAAATGAAGAAGAAGATCCATATGTTACGCAGGGGGGGCAGCAGACAAGGGAAAAGGAGCTCCAAGTCTACAGAAGGAGACAACAGAAGTCCAGTACTGTGCCTATGCCGTGCCCTGTGCCTACTGTACCAAGTCCCTCGTCTACTCCTGCTCCAACTCCTGAAGATGTTGCCCCCGCACTGAATCACTCGGATTCTGATGCGGATCTCTCCGACTCGGATGGTATGATCTCTCCACTACCTATTGCTCCCTTAAGGAGATCTTCTCGCATCAATGCGGGTAAGGCTCCTGCTCGTTTTGATGATTACGAACATGACATTGCCAACTTCTTGTCTTATTTTAACATTTCTTCGAATTATCGAGCCTTCATTGCATCGTTAGACTCTACTTCGTTGCTCAAGTGTTGGCAGGAAGCAAAGAAAGATCCAAGGTGGAAAGCTGCAATGATGGAAGAACTTGGGGCACTGGAGAAAAATAAGACATGGGAGCTGGTTCCATTACCCAAAGGAAAGAAAGCTGTGGGATGCAAATGGGTGTACATAGTGAAAGAGACGCCAGAAGGAAAAATAGAGCGGTACAAGGCGAGATTGGTTGCAAAAGGATTCATACAGTCATATGGAATAGACTATGATGAGACATTTGCCCCAGTAGCAAAAATAAGCACCGTAAGAACTCTGGTCTCCATTGCAGCGAACTATGGGTGGAAGCTGTACCAGCTAGATGTGAAGAATGCCTTTCTTCATGGGGACCTGCAAGAAGAAGTATACATGGAGCTCCCACCTGGGTGCTACGCGACGGAATCAAACGGAGGGACGTCGCAAGGAAAGGTGTGTAAACTGAAGAAGTCACTATACGGGCTCAAGCAATCTCCTCGAGCCTGGTTTGACAGATTCAGAAAGGCTGTTACAGGCATGGGATACCGTCAAACAAATGCAGATCATACGGTCTTCCTCCAGCATGCAAGAGGCCACATCACTATACTTGCTGTATATATGGATGATATAGTGATCACAGGTGATGATGAAGTTGAGATCACTAAGCTGAAGTCAAAACTCGCGAAGGAGTTTGAAGTGAAGGATTTAGGAGCGATGAGGTACTTTCTAGGTATCGAGGTGTGTGAAGGCGAACAAGGAATTGTTCTCTCACAGAGAAAATACACACTAGATCTGCTGAAGGAGACAGGGATGCTGGGATGCAAAGCAGCGGTCACTCCAATTGACCAGAAGTGCAAGTTGGGAGCAGAAGCAGGAGAGCCCGTTGATCGTGAAAGATATCAAATACTTGTAGGGAGATTGATTTATCTGGGACACACTCGCCCTGATATCTCATTCACGGTGAGTGTAGTGAGTCGCTACATGCATGATCCAAGAAAGGGTCATATGGAAGCAGTATTTCAGATCTTGAGGTATCTGAAAGGAACGCCGGGAAAGGGGCTATGGTTCAAGAAGAATGGACGCATAGAAGTTGAGGGATACTGTGATGCAGACTGGGCGAGCTGCATAGACGACAGAAGGTCTACCACGGGATACTGTGTTTTTGTAGGAGGAAATCTGGTCTCATGGAGAAGCAAGAAACAGTCTGTGGTAGCACGGTCGACAGCTGAAGCAGAATACAGAGCAATGGCTCTGGGCGTGTCAGAGTTGCTGTGGGTGAAAGCATTGCTGACAGAGTTGAAGCTAGACAAGGGAGCACCATTACGTCTTCTGAGCGATAGTCAAGCTGCAATAAGTATAGCTAACAATCCCGTTCAGCACGACAGAACGAAGCACATCGAGATTGATCGATTCTTCATCAAGGAGAAGCTGGAACAAGGGATACTGAAGATTGACCATGTCCGCTCAGAAGAACAAGTTGCAGACTGTCTGACTAAGGGTCTTAGTTCATTAAGTCTGTCGAAGCTATGTAACAAGATGGGGATGATCAATATCTATCGCCCATCTTGAGGGGGAGTGCCCATCTTGAGGGGGAGTGTTGAGAGTCAATAAGGGACTTTTAGTCCCACATCGGAATATGTAGTATGTAGAGGAGCTAGACTCCCTATATATAGTGAAGTAGTCAATCAATAAAATAACTCAACTATTATTTTCTACACTTGTTTAATGACTTTACCTCCAAGACTATTCTTTTATGATGTCCCCCATAGAGTTGTGGCTATCTTCTCTTAAACCTTTCAGTCACATAGTTACCCTCAACTCCTCATATCACCACTTTCTGACCCTCAATTAGATAAAGAAAAACAGGTTCTTCAGCTAGTTTTTGTTGCTGAGTAATCAACTTCCCAAGGGCCAGACTGTATTTGGTGACCATTAACTTAATCAATAAGCAGATGAAAAGATGTTCCATTATCCTTCCACAATTTGTACAAAATTAATACCCACCAACCATTACTCAGAAAATCCTCAAGTCCAAATGTTCCTTCACACTAACAAGACAATCTTCCTCAGTAGAATAATATCGCATGCCATACGCCAGTCCTGATCCAATTTCCGGTGACAAAATTCGATTACCAGAAACTCTAATTCCCTTATATATTGCCATTTAGGAAGTGGATTTTGACCTTCAAATCGGAGCTACAATGTTAAATCTACGTACTCTTATATCAATTCTACCGGTATTATTTGGAATTATGCCAATGTAATATGGAAGGAGTCTCCTCCTAACATCAAATTTTTTGGATGGCTTGTTTCGAAAGAAAGAATTTTAACACACTTGACAAATTGCAAAGATGAGGTTTTCTCCAATGAAATTTCTTTGTTCTCTTTGCGGCTAATTAGGATAGTTGTTCTCATTTATTCTTTGCTTGCCTAATTGCCAAATTGCCTTTGGGACAAATCATTAGGCACTTCAATTATTACAATTTCTTTAGACTATCGAGATTGTGGAGCAAGATTGTGGAGGTTCTTGGAGAAATAGTTTAATTCAGAAGAATCTTAGAACTCTATGGGATTGTGCAAGTCTGATATTCTTGTGGTGCATTGGGGTGAGAGTAACCAAATATACATCTGTTAGTCCCGAGACGTGGATATAGATGGAAAACAGGAGTTCAGCAAGCCTACACAGTAGGTACCACAAATGAGGAACAAATGAGGAGTTTAGCAAGCCTATACAGTAGGTGCCACAAATGAGAAGTTTAGCAAGCCTACACAGTAGGTGCCACCAATGAGATAGATCTCAAGAACAAAGTTACGCCTCCCTACTCAGTAGGTGCCTTAAAACCTGAAGAACGAGTTACAGAGAAACAGAAGAAGAAGAAGAGGAGGATTAAATCTGCTGGGGGTGTAAAAACACCGTTGCTCAAAGCAAGATTCGCCTCTATACGATCCGCTTCCAGGAACCAGCAAGTTCAAGAGAACTTCTGGAACGCTCGTCAGTTAATATTTGTGACTTGAACGGGCTTCCTGAACTTTACGGACTCCCTTAACTCTCTTCTTTGGTGCATGTTGGAAAGGAGGCAAGGGGACTCTATTTATAGAGTGGAGTGAGACACCATCTCTCATATCCGATGTGGGACTAAAACACCAATACTCTAAAATAGAGTTTGATGTTTTACATCATCCCACAATCAACATAGTCGAGTGCTAGCCCACGCCTTCCCCCCGAACACTCCCGTGCATGCACGAGACAACCTGGAGTCCGTGTCGAGTCCGAGCCCGCACAACAAAAATTAACTTACGTTCTTATTGGAATTAATCATTTTCCTCTTAGTAAAAGCACCCACATGGTTTCCTCCTTAGGGTCAACACCCCATGTGCATATCCCAACAACACATACTCATATATATGTTGAGATAACTCATTGTGCTTTTTCAATGTGGGACTAAACTTTACAAAACATGTTGAGAGCAAGCTCTATTCATGTCAAGGAGCAAGAGCACCAACAATTCCCTACATATCTCATCATATATATTTGTTTAGGGTTGAGCGTTCCCCACAGTAACTGTCTATTTTGTATTAGGATAGATGTCGCTGATGACTTGAATCTTTCCGCATGGGTTAAATAACAATGCGATACAAGAATGGACTATGCCTTGAATTCTGCACCACAATTGTAATTCTTCTCACTCACAAAGTGTAGTTACATGTGCTTCTGGCTGCACATTAAAGGCCCTGTGCCAGCCTGGTTTCAGTGTATAATTTTGGACGTCTACAAGTTTACACTCAAGAGACGGCCTGATATCTCTTTCCATACACTATAAATGAGTTCTTTTAAAGAGTCCTTGGCATGAAGCCTTGCGCTTCCGTGCGGTGCTACGCCGCATGGCTTAAAGCCGAGGCTTTATCCCTAACTGGGTACCTCATCGTAGAGTCATACTACTGTAGCATGAGGTCACAAGCCTCTTTGTAGTGTCAAACTACCCAGCATGAAACCTTGCGCTTCCGTGCGGTGTTACGCCGCTATGACATGGCTTGCGCAGCCGAGCCTTTACCCTACCTGGTACCTCTTCGTGGTGTCATGTCACTGTAACATGAGGACACTGGCCTCTTTGTAATGCTGTCTACCACTCTTCATTTATAATATACAGCATTAGGCTACCTGCCTATAAGCGGTGCTACGCCGCAGTGACATGGCTTGCTAAGCCGAGGCATTACCCCTACCTGGGAACCTCATTGTGGTGTCACCCCACTGTAGCATGGAGTCCATGAGCTCCTTTGTAGTGTTGCGCTACCGTACTTCCTGTAAAGCACAACAGACATTCACTCTGTCTGAGAACTCATTAAGGCGTTTAAGCCATCCTCTCCACAGGACATGTTCTCCACAGAGAACCTATAGTAGACAACAGTGGTTATGGATCCGTATCCCTTCCATGTCCCTCAGGACTATGTACCCACTGTTACCTGATGTTTTCCCAATCAGTGGTCCTCTCTTGAACTAAAAGGTAGATGTCTAGTAGATTTCTCTTTGAACTAATAGCATAAAATTTTATGGTAGGATTACACAGATACAATATCAGAATGCCTTCAAACCCATTTTTCTTGCTGTGTCATCGACCAGCTGGTGCTTGAGGCCCTTTGTGAACGTATCCGCCAGGTTCTCCTGACTCCGAACATCAATTACAACAATAGTTCCCCTTTTAATGAATCATTTATTGCTCTGTGCTTCAGCCACACAGTTCTCTTCTTCCCGTTGAAGAGGTCATTTGATGCTACTGCTGTAGTCGCCTGGTTGTCACAGTATATCGGTACCGTCGATATCTGAGCTTCAACCACTGGAAGATCATACATGAGCTCCCGAAGCCATTCTGCTTCATCTGCTGCAGCTTCTAGTGCATAGAACTCAGATTCCATGGAGGAACGAGAGAGTATAGTCTGCTTCTTCGACTTCCACGATATAGCAGATCCACCCAAGGAAAAGATGTGTCCACCTGTGGATCTCTCACTTTCCACCTCTGAATACCAACTAGCATCACTGAAGCCTTCCACTACTGTCGGATACCCGCTGTAGTACAGTGCATATGTCTGAGTCTTCTTGAGATATCTCATCACCCGCTTCATAGCTTTCCAGTGCTCAATGCCTGGGTTGCTTGTGAACCGACTCAGCATTCCTACGACGAAAGCTATGTCAGGCCTTGTGGCAGTAGTTGCGTACATCAAACTCCCGATAACGCTAGAATACTCCAGCTGCCTGACGCTTTTCCTCGAATTTGGCTTCAGCTTTTGATCACACCTGTATGGCGTATCGATCCCTGGAAGATCCTGATACCCATAGCGTGTGAGTATCTTCTCAATGTAATGAGATTGTGACAGCGCCACTCCAGTGTCTGTCAGGATGTTCTTTATGCCCAAGATGACATCTGCATTCCCCAAGTCCTTCATACTGAACTTGGTTGAGAGGAACTTCTTTGTCTCCGTGACATTGCCTATATCCGTTCCTAGGATTAGCATGTCGTCCACGTACAGACAAACGATGACTCCTCTTCCATCAGCGAACTTCGTGTAAACACACTTGTCCGTCTCGCTAACTCTGTAGCCGTTTGATCTAATAACTTTGTCAAACTTCTCATGCTACATCTTGGGAGCTTGCTTCAAACCGTACAATGATTTCACCAACTTGCAGACTTTATCTTCAAGACATTTGACGACAAATCCATCTGGCTGTTGCATGTATATCTCTTCGATCAGCTCGCCATTCAGGAATGCTGTCTTTACATCCATCTGATGTATCACCAACTAATGTATTGCTGCTAGAGCAATTAACATTCTGATGGTGGTCATCCGCGCTACTGGAGCGTATGTGTCAAAGTAGTCTATCCCCTGTTTCTGAAAAAATCCCTTGGCTACCAGTCTGGCCTTGAACTTGTCAATAGTTTCATCTGCCTTCATCTTCTTCTTGAAGATCCATTTACATCCGATGAATTTTGCCCCTTCAGGTAGATCTACTAACACCCATGTGTTATTGGAGGTGATAGAGTCATACTCGTCATTCACTGCCTCCTTCCAGAAGATAGCATCTCTGGTCTTCATCGCCTCATCATAGGTAAGCGCATCTGCTTCTACATGATAGGTGACAAAGTCATCTCCGAAGTCCTTTGGTCTCCTCACTCGCTTGGCTGACGGCACTTCGAGTTCTGGTTCAAACGTTGTTTCATCAACAACAATTTCTTCTTGGACAACGACATCGTTGGAAACCTCAGCTTCCTTTGCACCATCATTATTCTCCGAAATGTCCGCGAGAACAATATTTTGTGCCTTGCAAACTTGTCTTCAAAGTACTCCGCGTCACGAGATTCGATGACATGGTTAGACTCTAAGTCAAGGAATCTTCGAGCGTCACTCTTCTCGGCATACCCCAAGAAGATCGTCTTCGTAGTCCTTGTTCCGAGTTTCTGAATCTTCAGATCCGGAAGTTTTACGTATGCCAGACACCCCCACACTCGAATGGTATTCAAGTTGGGTCTGACTTTGAACCAGAGTTCATGAAGAGTAATATCAGAAGTTGCATATGGCACTCTGTTCAGAATGAATGTGGCCGTCAATGCAGCTTCTCCCCAAAAGCACTTTGGAAGATCCGCAGTTAACAACATTGAGTTCATCATCTCTGTCAACGTTCTGTTCTTCCTTTCTGCTACTCCGTTGGACTGAGGAGAATACGGAGCAGTAGTCTCGTTGATGATTCAATGTTCTTTGCAGAACGATGTGAAATCATGAGATCGATATTCTCCGCCTCGATCACTCCTCAACCTCTTGAGTTGTTGTCCAGTTTGCCTTTCAGCTTCAGCCCTGAACTCCTTGAACTTCTCGAATGCTTCGTCTTTTGTTTTTATCAAGTAGATGAACGCGTACTTTGAGAAGTCATCAATGAAGGTTATGAAATATTGCATCTCGGCCTTCGTGGAGAATTGTATGAAGTCATAGATATCGGAGTGCACCAACTCTAGAAGATCTGTGCTTCGATTGACCCGATGAAAGGGTTTCCTTGTGATCTTAGTCTGAGCACACACTTTACCACCTTTTGCCCGCATTTGGAGATAAGTCCTAGACTAGACATTTTGTTTATCCTTTTACAATGGACATGTCCTAGTCTATTATGCCACAACTCAAGAGTATAAGCAGAATTGAAAATTGCATTAATGTTCTCTGACTGGGTTACAAGTTGGAGTTTAAACATTCCTTCGGTATAGAAAGCTTTTCCGAAGTACATTCCTTTCAGGGACATCACCATCTGGCCAGCACTGATATCCATCCTCAGGCCTGCGTTGCAGAGCAGGCCTCCAGAGATCAGGTTCTTCTTGCAATCACGGGAACATGCTTCACATCTTAAAGCGTCAGAGTTTTTCCGGATGTCAGCTTCAGCTCCACCATCCTGATCCCTTGAACTTCAGCTTGTGCCTGGTTCGCCACCATCACCTTCTCAGAGGTTTGCTGGTATGTGGTGAACCATTTCTTGCTTGAACAGACATGGCAGGTGGCACCAGTGTCTACCCACCAGTCAGAGTCAACCTCCACCAAAGTGACCTGAACAATTATAGCAATACCGTCAGTAATCAATAAAACCTTAGGCTCACCTTGTTGTGACTGCTTGGGCTTGGATCTACATTCACTCTTGTAGTAGCCCTTCTTGCCACAGTTAAAACAAGTCACATTGGACTTGGGCTTCTTCTGTTTGAAAGACGGCCCCTTCACTTTCAGATTAGTGAAGTCTTTCTTGTGGTGAGAAGCCGCTTGCTTCCCCTTGGAGTCTCTCGTCTGCACCAGATTGGTCTCGGCCAATTGTTTGGACAAAGCGTCCATCTTCTGTTGAAAACGCATCTCGTCCTCAACGTGGATTTCTTGCAAGAGATCTTTCAGACTGATCTCGAGTTTCTTTCGATGCATTCTTGCATAGAACGTATTCCATCCAACAGGAAGTTTCGAGACGATTCCTCCAACGACAAACTTGTCGACGAGGGGCATCTTTTCATCGTCCAGTTTCTGACGAAGTTTCAGAAACTCCTTCACTTGAGGAAGCATCGCCTTCTCGTCTTCAAAAAGCCACTTGTGATATTTTTCGACGAAAAATATCTTGCTCCTGTTTTTGTCTTCCTCGTACAGCTTTTCCACAGACTCCCATATTTCTCTGGCACTATCCTTCTTTGAGTAGGATTCTGTCAGAAAATCCTCCATAGCATTTAGGATCAGAAGCCTACAAATGCTATTCTCCCTTCTCCATTTGGCCTGAAGTTTAGTAGCCGCAGTTATAGCGGCAACAGACCCAGTATCTGGAACAGTAGGTTCCTCTTCAAAGAGCACGTGATCAACGTCTCGGAGTTGAAGGGTGAGAAAGACCTTCCTCTTTCAGACTTGATAATGCTCTCCATCAAACTTTTCCAACTTGCAGTAGTCAGTTTGGAGGAGTGAAACATTAATGTTTTCCATCGTACTAATCTTGCTTTGAGATTGTTAGTCCCGAGACGTAGATATAGATGAAAAACAGGAGTTCAGCAAGCCTACATAGTAGGTGCCACAAATAAAGAGTTTAGCAAGCCTACACAGTAGGTGCCACAAATGAGAAATTTAGCAAGCCTACACAGTAGGTGCCACAAATGAGATAGATCTCAAGAACAAAGTTAGGCCTCCCTACTCAGTAGGTGCCTTAAAACCTGAAGAACGAGTTACAGAGAAACAGAAGAAGAAGAGGAGGTGGATTAAATCTGCTGGGGTGTAAAAACACCGTTGCTCAAAGCAAGATTCGCCTCTATACGATCCGCTTCCAGGAACCAGCAAGTTCAAGAGAACTTCTGAACGCTCGTCAGTCAATATTTGTGACTTGAACCGGCTTCCTGAACTTTACGGACTCCCTTAACTCTCTTCTTTGGTGCATGTTGGAAATGAGGCAAGAGGGCTCTATTTATAGAGTGGAGTGAGACCTCACCATCTCTCATATCCGATGTGGGACTAAAACACCAATACTCTAAAATAGAGTTTGATGTTTTACATCATTCCACAATCAACATAGTCGAGTGCTAGCCCACGCCTTCCCCCCGAACACTCCCGTGCATGCACGAGACAACCTGGAGTCCGTGTCGAGTCCAAGCCCGCACAACAAAAATCAACTTGCGTCCTTGTTGGAATTAATCATTTTTCTCTTAGTAAAATCACCCACATGGTTCCCTCCTTAGGGTCACCACCCCATGTGCATATCCAACAACACATACTCATATATATGTTGAGATAACTCATAGTGCTTTTCCAATGTGGGACTAAACTTTACAAAGCATGTTGAGAGCAAGCTCTCTTCATGTCAAGGAGCAAGAGCACCAACAACATATTCAAAGGAGAATTAGCTTATTCAGAAGTTTCTCTCTTATTTTCTTCTTTAGAATAGACTTGTTTCTTCATCACAAGGGAGAAATAAATGATGCTTGGGATCTAGGATTGCCTTATGATGATTTTGAAACATGCAACATCCTAAAACCAGCTCTAAATCCCATGATCGCTCAGGTGTCTTCATTCCATGTGGATTACATATTTCTAGAACATGTTTATACCGATGACATGTTGTTCCCATGTACTCCTTATATATATTTGCTTCAGTTTTAGTAAAATTTGGTTGATCATCCCATCCTTTTCTCTCAAAAATAATATTGCCAGTAGCTCTACATCAATTTGATACAAGTAGCATCATTAGTAATTGAGTTTTATAGTAAACTCCTTGCATACATTCACAATAACATTGGTGTGTAATTGATTGTATGGAGCTTTTCAAGCAGTAAAGATAATGAGGTTAAAGACACATGATCAAGTGTATTACATTAACTGATGAAAAGAATGCACAGGCCAAGTGATGATTCTCACCTTTTCTGGAAAATGTGTGCCACAAAAGCAAGGTTAAGATTTGGTTGACCTTCTAGGATGTCTTTTGGTGTTAAATATCTTTTGCAACCCATTCTGTCAGCATGTTCAAGAACTAACTTTGCTCTTTCCATAAGATTTTTAACAGTAATTGCAGATGGCTTACTACTGTGTTCAGGTGCGAGAACATTTAGTAGATAAGCATATGCCTCCGCATCCTGCAGTAGCAACATAGTATACAATCAATTATTTTGCTTCCAATTTTTAGTGGAGAAGTTCCTTTAATTTGGTAGAGAGCATGTCAGGTAATATATAAAGTATGAACTCATCTAGAATAAATATATGATTTTCCCTGATAAGCAATATTGAGGATTTACAAAAGCTTGTGCCCAGTTATTGCAACAAACAATACTATATATGACCTGATCGGCCAATTCCATATTCAGGAAAGTAATAACTTTAATTATAGAAAAGATTAAATTTCCTTAACACCCCCTCCCTCCCTCCCTCTTCCTCCCTTTCTCTGAGTTTAGCCTGAAAAGCAAACTACTTTCGACAACATCTGTAGAACAAATCACATGCCTTCTTATGTGAAGTTTCTTACACTAAAACACATGAAGATGTAACCATTGAATGGGGTTTACAGTTGACTGCAACTTATAATGCTTGAATACCTAGAACTTTCTGAGTTAAGAACTACTGAAGCACTCGAATGGTTTGACAAAAAATTTGATTTTGAGCGTCAGCGTTAGGTTTCCTGTACGTAGGTCTTCTCGTGCACGTCGAGGCCTCATAGAGATGGGATGGCCAGAGAGAGAGAGAGAGAGACAGAGAGAAATAATAGAAAAGGAAAGGGAGAAGAGAAGAGAAGACAAAAGTAAGAAGAGATAATGGCTTCTTCTGGGGTCTTGGGGCTTATCGGGTGTTCATGTATACTCCGGTTGTGGGTTTTTTTGGTTCTCTTCTACTTGTGGTTTGTAAAGCTGAATGCAGATCTTGTAAAACCTTTTAAATCTTGTAGTGGGGGAATCTCTCACTCTCATGTTGTTTTTCTCATAGTTAAATCCTGTATTAGTAGAATATGGGTATCCTGGGGATCTGCATCTGCTTGACATGTATTTTTCATGGTTACAGGAGTTGATGCAGTCTCCTTTCCTCCTCTGAGTTTTTATTCAGTTTCCTTTTGACAAATAGCGAATGCCAAAATTTATTCAAACATTTTGATCTTTTATATCTCCCTATCGGATACTCTCACACTATTTAACATATAGATGAAGTAATTGGATGAAAACAGTTTGTCACATTTGTACTTTTTTCTAATAAACTAATTTACCTTTCCCTCTCCTTTGTTAACCATCTCCTTCCGCTCTCCCATGGCATCCTCCCTTTCCATTTCTAATGATACTAAAAATTAAATGTTGTGTTCAAATCTCTTACTATTTTGTTTTTTTGTTTTTATACTACACAAATATACCAAAATTATACTATTTATATTTTTACTACGTGTATCCCTCTATGACGTATGGTATAATCGTATCTTCTTCTTTTTTAAAACTGTGCCATCAACCCGAATCATGATGAATTATCTTTACCTTGTTGCATCTATATTCATGCAACCTAGCTGAACATGCAAAAGGAGGTCCACAATACATATCATAGTGAGTTCAGAAAATTTTATTATAACTGAAGTATATACATTTACCTTCACATCTGATGAGAAATTTGTAACAGCTCTCTTAAAGCCAGCTTTCTTCAACTGAAAATTCATCCATCGAAGTAGAATCTTTTCTGGTCCTAAGCTCATCAGTTCCTCTAGATCCTATATAAATAAGAAATTTGAGTAATGTATGTAGCATATGAACATGTGGATCACCTTACAAAACCATAAGTTCAGCCACCTTGCTATCTTCAACCAACTCCACCAATTGTGGTGTCTTCTTCAGGTTTACATCCGATAGAAGTTGTATCTGAAAGTGGTAACATACAAGGATATTCTCATCAATATATTAGGGAAAAAACATGTTTAAAGCTAGAACAATGTGGCTATCCAAATGAAATGGTTCTGAAGTCACTCAAATATACCTTAATAATTTGAGATATCAATCCAAGCACAAGGTGAGGCTGAAAAACAGTAAAACATGAGCAAGTCAAAGTTCAAGATGAATTAAATACCAAATTGCATTAAGATGTGAAAAACATTACTATTTATATGAATTTGTCAACCTGTTATATACTTTATGTACACTGCAAGACTTATTGAAATTTCTATTTTATTTGGGTAAAACATCGCGAAAACATAATAGTATCAACCAGCGATATCTCAAGCGGAAAAGCAATAATGACAGGTTTGGGTTGATGGAAGACTTATTCTTAACATTCGTTCTGGAAATACGAAATGAGAAAATAGACGATCTTCAAGATCTTCAGGACCCCTGGCTTGAATTGGATCAGACCAAGGGATGCTCTTGGGCCTGGAGAGCTGTCTGTAAGGGAGTCAGTTCAGTTCGTCATTGAAAGGTTTCCAAATATTTTTTTGTGTGTGCTGGAAATTATTTTATACCATCCATTCAATAATTTAAAATGATCTTGATAGATGTGGTTTGTTTTGTCCTTGATGTTCTTTTATTAATGTAGAAAAATATTGGTCACTAGTTGCCCGGTGGATCTGGAGGAAAAACCAGCATAATCTCAATAATTGGTACTGAACAAGGATTCTGACATGACCAAAGGAGGCCTTAGTGTAATAAAGATAAAAACTCACTCTCCCTTCAGCGAGATCCTGCGTCCCGATGTTCACGACAGTGCACCCGATGGCCTTGGCAGAGTTGAGGAACAGCGTGAGGTTCTCGTTCTTCTCCCAAGGGTTGAGCAGCCTCTTGGTGTTGATAGCCCGCTCGTCGATGGTCCCCGGAACCGCCACATTGATAAGTTTGCTTCACAAACATTTAAAATATAAATGAAGATCCATCCATATTAAGAGCATCCACAGTGGAGACACTCCAAACACATATTTCAAATTATTGAAAATTGTGTAAATTACTACTTTTGGAGTGTCTCCTTAATATTGGCACACAATGGTAACACTCCAAACAAATACTCCAAATTAACCCCTTTTTTTCTCTCTCTTCTATCTTTATTTTCCTTGACTGTTTGGTAAGATTTTTTTTCCCTCTTTTTCCTCTTTATTTTTCTTTCTTGTTTGGTAAGAACGGTTAATTTTGGTGGGCCCTGGAATTAATGTAGAGGAGCTAGGACATGCTCCAAATCTGGAGTTACTCTTAGCTTTCTAGCAAGTTTCAAGTATGGGCAAGTGCCCGCTGCAGCCTTTGCAAAATTTGACTAAAGTCAAAATGTAGCACTTGAAACCTCTCCTAGTGTGGATGCTCTAAGTGACCTACTACTCACTCACTCACCAGAGGAGGACCCCGTCCTTGGAGACCTGGAAGAGGTGGTCGGTGGAAGGGTCGATGGGGAGGTAGGTGCTGAGGAAAGGATCCCCTCCCAAGTGGCCGTTGATGTGGGCGACGTAGGCGGACTTCTCGGACTCGCTGATGGTGTGCAGGTGCACGGTGGCGGACGCCTTGAGGAAGGCAGCCGAGGCCTTCCCTCCCCCCACTCTCCCCTGCATCTTCAAATAGACCTAAGAAGAAGAAGAAGAAGCAGCAAAATGTATGTCAGTGTTGATCGATCTGGCATGAATGGTAGATAGATATATAAATAAAGAAAGAGAGAGAGACAGACGTACGTACGCGGAGGAAGAGCTCGAAGTCGACGGGGGCGTCGGGGTCGGGGAAGGAGGCGGTGTCGTCGGGGGAGATGCTGAGGGAGGACATCTTGGCCGACAGATCTTTCAGTTTGGTCGGGGCGCCGGAGGTGTGGTTTGCAAACTTTATTAATTCAGATGCAAATAAATAGATAGATAGATAGATCAGTGATGAAGAATGCATAACAAATGTGGGATTAATTTGTTTGTTATAACATTGTACTTGCCTGGGATTTGAGCTGACGGAGCTCGACCTGGGTGAACTGGCTCTGGAGCCATGGGTCGGATACGAGGACGCCGCCAACAAAAGAGTTCGACATTCTTGCTAGCTAGCAAGCTAGAGAGAGAAAGGAGAAAGAGAGAGTTGGGGAAGGTGGGTGGGTGGGTTGATGTTAGATTTCAGTTGTGGTGAGTGAGCTAGCTGGGGGCACCACTTGTTGGGGGGAGTGAGTGATGGGAGGAGAGAGAGTAGTGAAAAAGTAGTGTTTGGAGGCTCCGGTTAAGGATTTCAAATTAAGCAGGGACAAGGCCGTCACTAAAGCAGTATGGAGTTTTTTTTTTTTTTTTTCTCTTGGTTACTTATTACTGGTCTACGTCTACCTACTTTGCACATATTTTAGTTAGAATATTAAAAGTTCAGCTGGCGTCTTTTTATCCTTTTTACATGATTATTTATGTATGTGTATTTTTTTTACAATGTCAAAAGATTTGAAGTACAAATTTTGTTCTTTTTTTAATTTTCTATCAAAAATAATAATATTTGAAAAAAGGTAAGGATAGAAAAATTTATTACCATTGGAACATGAAGAGTTGTATGAAAAAATAAAATTTACATGCAAATTTTATTGCTTTGACTCTTAAACATAAATGACATGCAAGTTGAAGGGTATTTTAGGAATTTAAAAGTTTCACCACCAAGTTTTTATATTATATAGTAGAACATATTATCTCCTCCTACTTCAATAATGATGTTATCATAGTGGGGACACAGATGGGTACTCCTTTTAGGCCTCATTTGGTTCGCGGAATGGAAGGGAAGAAAATCAATTCCTTGTCATTTTTTTCTTTGGAAAATTACATTTTTTATTGATTTTTCTTTTCGATGTTTGGAATGCGAAAGGAAAGTGAATACTTCAATGTGAAAAAAAGGAAAGTGAATACTTCAATGTGGGAAAGTGATTCTTTACTTGAATGGATGAATCATTTTTTCTCCTAATTTTTCTTTCAATGTGAATCATCTTTCCTCCTCAATTCCTTTGACACCCAAACAAAGAAAAGAAATCAATTTCCTTTCGGAACCCGATGATTCCGCGAACCAAACAAGGCCTAAGTAGATTGTATTTGACGTATAAATTCATTTTTGTTATGAAAATAGAAGAGAAAGAAAAAGATTATAGCGGTAAGAGGAAATAAGATATAGGTAGTTGTAGATATAGATAATAGCATCTATATTTGGATTTATCCAAATCACAACACTCTCCTTAGATGTCCATTTAATTATTGTTTCATTAACATTAAAAATATTTATATGGAAAACCCATCTTTGGAAGAAAAAATATTATAGTAAAAGAAAATAGTACAATAATTATTTTTCAGGGATATGATTTTTCAGAAATCTAAGTGGTCCGACTTACATTGCCTCGTTAGAAACCTTTCGAAGGGAATCTAGTGGAAAAAAAATCTTCTCGAAGAAAAATAGTACAATGTGCAAATACGTGTTCAAGATGTCCCCATTAGCATCTTCAGAATGCTTCCATCTATATGATGGTCCCCCTCAAAAAATATTATATTATAGTTCTTACATCAATTTAAATAAAAAATTAACTCCCAATAAATTAAATATTACATCACCTCAATACTTTCTATTTATATAATTATCCTCATATCCTCAAGGCTTATTTGTTATTTCTGGAAGCTTGCAACTTCTACTGATTGTTGGACTATTAAAATCATAACCCTGCAAGTTATCTATTTGCTTCATTAAGTGTAAGAATGATTTGAGGAGATTGTCGCAATTGCTCTATTTATCTCCGAAATACCTGCAACATTGTTTAGAAAAACATACCTTGTTTGTGTATCCCCTTAAGGAGCATCATATAAATAACATTCATCTGCATATCTCATAAGATCAAAACATTCATATGAATTAAAACAATAATAATTTAAGTACCTTATGTTATTCCAGTGTATGTGTGTCACGATCCGCACCCTAGAATAAGGGCACGAGACATGGGTACGTCCAGCCTACGCCGCAGTGTCGGCGGTAGAACGCTGTCCTAGGTCACAACATCTAACAGTTGAAGGTAGTAACAGTTATACTCCCCGAATGGGGGTGACATAACAGAATATAACTCAATCACAGCTAAGGTAGAACATGAAAGGAAGATAGATAGATAATAAAAGATGCAAGATCCAAATCCACAAAAAATACAGTAGAGAGAACCTAAGTGTCTATGATAAACTCCACAACATTCAGACATAAAACAGATCCCAAATGTATATACAACTCAACTCCAAATACTATGAAATAAGATAAACTAGCTATGGAGCAACTGTCTCTACTGCCAAGGGATCCGACTGGAAGTCCGGATCGCAAGTGTCCTCTAAGGCTGTCCCATAATAAGTGTCTAAGCAGGCCTCCTCCTCGTCCTCTGTAAAATTTTCAACAGGTCCAATCAGGACATGAACGAGCACATATCTCTCAAACAGTTTATAGCAGGTTAGGAGTATAAATAATGCAATAGAGTAAAATATAGGAAGTGCTGAATGGAAGTACAAGTAAACATGAGATATTTTGTAACTGAAAGTAATACATGATAATAGAGACTGTAAGTGACTACGTGATTTAGAGTACAATATGGTTATGTAAACGGCTTAGGGGCACATGAATACAAATAAGGAGGCACATGAATACAGCTACTGGGGATAGTGTTCACATAACCAATTCTACTCACCCCGCCCCAATTAATACACAAGGATCCATTCAAGTTACGTTATAAGCACATGAATACAGCTAAGGGTACGTGAACTCATGTAATGAGTAGTACATGAGGCACGTGATAAAGCACATGAAAGCACATGAGAACATGTAATAACATGAACTAGTACGAGTACAAGGAGTACCTGATGCACATAATAAAGTACATAAATATGAAATACCCGATGCACCCGTAGAGGGATAACATCTCAGAAAGAGATCCATATAGTACTAATCCGTGAAAATACGTGTCAGCATCATGTAGAGTAATCTAGAGCAAGAATATAGTCCAGACAGGTATGAAAAGATCAGAGAATGTACTCGCCTGCTAACTGAATGTCCGAGATGAAAGTACTGTCCGAAGAGTGGTGTCTGGCTCCTATTTAGAACAGTACAAGTCACAACAAGTCCAGAATAGTAATAAGATGCACTACGATGCATACTACATAAATCTAGGTCAATCTAGACCAAAGTCAACTCTTGGTCAACTCTGGTCAACCCTAGAAGTCAAACTAGGTCAACCAAGTCAAACCTAAGTCAACTAGTCTATAATAGGCTAACAGGGCTATTCTAAGTCTAACTAGACTACACAAGTCTAATCTAGGCTCCACACTGACACACAGACACTCACATAGGCCATAGGCTAAGAGACTAGGCCATAGGCTAAGACATGTCTAAAACTAACCATACATCACACCTACACAAGGCTATTCTATATCTAAAATAATACACAAATTACAATATTAATATAATCTAATATAGGAAATCACACATTAATCTATTTAGATAGGCTAATAGGAAAACATAGCATATAGGCTCCTATGCAATACCATACACAACATTATGTCAATATATATATATATATATATATATATATATATATATATATATATATATATAGAGAGAGAGAGAGAGGGACACATGTGCTCATGTGTCATGTGTGTGTGTTAGACATAGGCATGTGTGTGTGTGACTTGAGAGTGAACTCAAGTGTGAGTGATGAGTGAGACATGAGAGTGTGAGAGTGCATAGATGTGTGAGTGTGAGAGGGTGTCATATATATATATATACTAGTGTATGTGTGTCATGAAACATGAGTGTGTGGGTGATTGTAAAATCAGTGAGAAAACAGTGAACTATTACAATGTGACCTGTATGCAGGAAATAGAGGTCAATCCATTACAACTCAACACAGGAACCTAACCCAGATTTCAGAACAGTAACCCAAACCTAGTTATCTCAGTTCAAAACAGTTAACCAAATTCAGCTTTAAAACCATTTTAATAGTCCCACATGCATTCTCAGATTTAACACATAGGAAAACCCCCCCTCAATTCAGTTCATAGAAACCAAAACAAAACAGTTTATAAACTCAGTTAAAAACATCACCCAATCTCAGTTTATCAATTTCAGGTTTAATACATTAATCAACAGTTCACAGAATACCAAATCTCAGTTCAGCCCCATAACCCAGAAATCTCAGATTTCAATTGAATCTAGTATTTCAGTATTTCAAGAAGTAATCTCAGGTATCAACTTAGTTAATCAGGAAAGGAAGGAACTATATCACAGTTTCAGTTTGAATGGGGAAAACTCAAGTTTTTAGAAGTATCATGGACTGAATCAACCAAACAAAATCATTCATTTACAGTGTGAAGAGAGAACCACTCTCAGTTTACTGATTTCGAAACCACTCCATTCACAAATAATTCAACAAACTCTGGTATCAAAAAACATAACTCAGTTCATAAAAACACATTCAGATTCTCAGTTAGGCAACAGTATTCAAAGGAATAACTTCAATCTAATTTAATAAGGAAAGATAAATCAAGCATCAGTTTAACAGAAATTTGAATCCAACACACTATCCAAATCCCATTTTCAATTCCAAAAGCCTAATGAATGGAAATGTTAAGCTAAACATAAACAATCAATTATGTGGGAGAATTTGCAGTAAAAACATGACTAAAAAAATAGGAATTAAGAGTTAGGAAAAACTTTGGAAAACCAAGTATCCGAAGTATCAGCCATATGCATTTCAAACCCCATTCGAAACTAATTATTCCATCAAAACTTAACCAACATGTAAAACTAATTAACCATAGATAATAAATCATATTTAGATCTAATTATCAACTAAAACATGAATTAAAACAATTTAAAACTGAAAGAAACAGGGAAATCCAAACTCAGAACACTGGTACACAGTGCACGCACAGTGCATAGCACGTGCATACGCAAATGCGTGTCCGACATGACACGAGGGGTCGTGCCACTTGGGGGACCCCGTGTCAGTCGTGAACACAGCACGTGTGTCGAATCTCGTGGGTCGAAGTGGCAAGTGCACCTCAGAATCTAGCCCGAGTAGCAGGGCATAATCCTGCCAGCGCGCACGCGTACGCGTGCACGACCGCGTATCCACGTATCTGTGTCGACTCGCTCCGACACTAATTCGTGCTCAGAGCAAAAGAAATGTATAAGCGAGGTCAAGATCTATTTTTCTATTCAAACACAATCCAGAAATTAGGTCGAAATGCCCTTTGAGGCATTTCGTCGAACACGTTCCTATACACGTTGATACGTGTCCGATACGAACACGTAATGGACTCAAAATTTAGGGTTAGCCTATCCTACTGTTAGGTTAGGGCTAGGGCATCCTAGTAATGCAATAAAACAGTAAATTCATGGATTAGAATAGATTATACCTATTGATGTACAAAGCTCACAAAAACCCCAAATAGAATGTTTCCTCAATCCACCAAAACTTCCCCAAATTGATTCCTTCCTGAAAATATTCAATACCAACAGCAAGTACACTAATATTAGGTCCTAATGCAATTGGTTAGGAGAAAAAATGAATTAAAATAGATTTTCTAGGGATTAGGGAAGATGGAGACTCACCTCTTCCAAAATAGCAAATAATTCCTAAGGAGGCTAGCCCTAATTTCTAGGAGGGGATTAAATAGGGAGAAAGGATCAATGGTGGCTGCCATGGGCTGATTAGGGTTAGAGTTGGTTCATGGTGTGGGCCTATGGGCTATTAAGCCTTAAGTCACAAGTCATGACTTGTGAAATCACAAGCCAGTCCTTAAACAATTCAAATCATATTTTCCCAAAATAAATTCTAATGGGTTAATTATCACTAACTTAAGTCAACTTAGGTTTCCATATCCTAATCACATAGTCATGACCTAGGTTAGCCACTAGGTTAGTCTCCAAAGTCAACATAAGTCAAAGTCAACTAAAACACCAAAATCAATTATACTAAAAAATCTCTAAAAATCACATTAATTCTAATAAATCTAAATAATAAATAATAATTCCAAATAATTCTCAAAATTTCAAAAATGACCAAAATACCCTCAAGCTAGAGAAGTGGTAGTGACAAATCTACCCTCCTTAAAATAATTTCGTCCTCGAAATTAAAGGCGAAACTAAACTACTGAGAAGGATAGAAAAGTATACCTCAAGGTCCAAAAAGATAAGGGTACCGCTCGCGCATCTCATCCTCCCGCTTTCAGGTAGACTCTCCTGGAGAATGATGCCTCCATGCGACACGTACCAAGGGTATCACCTGGTTCCTCAACACCTTCTCTCGGCGATCCAGAATCTCCACAAACTGCTCTTGATAACTGAGAGTAGGTCTAACCTCAATCTCCGAATGATCGAGCACATGGCTAGGGTCAGCCACGTACCGTCTCAACTGTGATACGTAGAATACGTTATGAACTCCCACTAGTGCAGGTGGCAAGTCTAGCCTGTATGCCACGTCACCGACTCTTCCGCTGATAACGAAAGGGCCGATGAAGCACGGGCTAAGCTTCCCACCTCCACCAAAACGTATCGTACCATGAGTCGAAGATATCCGCAGAAAAACCATGTCTCCAACCTAATCACAAGCAAGGTCTCAAGTTACTAAAAATCAAACACGATCAATCAAACAAAACAAAATATAACCTACTTCTAATCCTATCTCTAAATCTGTACCTCAAACTCCAGCGGCCTCCGGTGGCTATCGGCCCAGTGCCGATGTCTGTCCTGCGCCATGCGAAGTCTGTCCCTGATGAGCTTCACCTTCTCGGCTGCGTCAACAACCATCTCTGGTCCCAGTAAAGCTCAATCTCCAACATCATCCCAAGATAAGGGTGTACGACACCTATGCCCGTACAAAGCCTCAAACGGTGACATCTCAATGTTGGCCTGATAACTTTTGTTGTAAGCAAACTCCACCAAATGTAGATAATCCTCCCAGGAACCTCCAAAATCCAGGACGCACGTCCGCAGCATGTCCTCAAGGGTCTGAATAGTCCTCTCTGACTGTCCGTCCGTCTGGGGGTGGTATACAGTACTAAACTTGAGCTGAGTGCCCAAACTAGTCTGCAGACTCCTCCAGAAATGGAAAGTAAAGCGACTATCCCGATCTGAGATAATGCTGACAGGAACTCCGTGAATCCTGACTATCTGCCTCATATATAACTCTGCGAGCCTCTCTGTAGACGTATCTACCTTGAATGGCAAGAAGTGGGCCGATTTGGTCAACCTGTCAACGATGACCCAAATCGCATCTTTCTCTCCTGGTGTACACGGCAATCCCGATACAAAATCCATGGTGATATGTTCCCACTTCCACTCTGGAATGGACAACGGCTGTAATAATCCTCCGGACCTCTGCCTCTCTGCCTTGACCTGCTGACAGACCAAGCATCTAGCTACGAAGTGGGACACCTCCCGCTTCATCCCGTACCACCAGATATGCTCTCGCAGATCCCTGTACATCTTGTTGGCACCAGGATATATAGAGTACTGCGATCTGTGAGCCTCCTGCATGATCTGCTCTTTGAGCTCCCCGCTAGGTATACATAACCGGGAACCGTGCCTCAGGACACCATCCTCTGCAAGTAAAAACTCGCCATCCACCAACCCTGCACGAACCTGCTCTCGGATACACCGCAGAGCCACATCCTTGAACTGTGTCACCTTGATCCTGTCTATCAAGTTCGACTGTATCTGAAGGCCCCATAACTACATCTGCACCCCTGGCACAATCACCTCAATCCTAAGGCTCTCCAAGTCTGCAAGCAAATGTCGATCCATGGTCAAACACATGGCTGTCGGATACCTACTCAAGGCATCGGCAACCACGTTGGCCTTTTCCGGGTGATACTGTAGAGAGATGTCAAAGTCCTTCATCAACTCTAGCCATCTGTACTGCCTCATGTTGAGCTCTTTCTATGTAAACACATACTTCAAGCTCTTGTGATCTGTGAAAATCTCCACCCTCTCGCCATACAGATAGTGCTTCCATAACTTCAAAGCAAAAATTATCGCTGCCAGCTCTAGGTCATGGGTAGGGTAGTTCTTCTCATGGGGACGTAATTGCCTGGAAGCATAGGCAATCACCTTTCCATGCTGCTGCAAGACGCAACCCAGCCCCTTCCTTGAAGCATCACTATAAATAGTGAATCCACCTGATCCTGAAGGCAATGTCAGAATCGGAGCTGTCGTAAGCCGCTTCTTCAACTCATCAAAAGCTGCCTGACACTCTTCTGACCAAACAAACTCAGTATCCTTCCGGGTCAACCGTGTCAACGGCTCTGCAACCCGAAAGAAATCTTGCACAAATCTCCTATAGTATCCTGCCAGCCCCAGAAAACTCCTGATCTCTGCCACTGAAGTCGGCACTGTCCAAGCCTCAACTGCTACAATCTTCTTGGGGTCAACTGAGATACCATCTCCAGTCACCACATGCCCCAAGAAGTCCACCCGGTCCAAGAAAAACTCACACTTGGAGAGTTTCCCATAAAGCTGCTCCTTCCTGAGAGTCTCCAGTACTATTCGCAGATGCTCCTCGTGCTCCTCCTCAGTCTTGGAATATACCAAGATATCATCAATGAACACCATCACGAACTTGTCCAAGTACTGGTGGAACACCTTGTTCATTAGATTCATAAATACTGCTGGTGCATTGGTTAGCCCAAACGGCATAACCAAAAACTCAAACTGCCCGTACCGCGTCCTGAAAGCGGTCTTGGGAATATCCTCCCTCTTCACCTTCACCTGGTGATAACCTGACCTCAAATCAATCTTCGAGAACACCCGAGCTCCGCTCAACTGATCAAAGAGATCATCGATCCGCGGTTCTTGATCGTCAGGTTGTTAAGTGCCCTGTAGTCGATACACATCCGTACCGACCATCCTTCTTGGGTACGAAGAGTACCGGTGCACCCCAAGATGAAAAACTCGAACGGATGAAGCCCTTGCCCTGCAGCTCATCCACCTGCTTCTTCAGCTCCACCAGTTCACTGTTGTTCACTCGATAGACATGCTGGAAGATCGGTTCCGCGTCGGGAACCAAGTCTATCGAGAACTCTACATCTCTGTCCGGTGGAAGCCCTGGCAACTCCTCTGGAAACACATCCATAAACTCTGCGATCAAGGGATGCGGAGCCACCTGCTCCTCGACTGATGCTCCACAGAAGACTCTGCCGTCCTACTCTGCCTGCCGCCTGGTGTACTCAAACTCTGGCTCTTCTGGCGCGCCGAACAAAACTCTACCCCCTCGACAATCAATGCGGGCGTGGTGTCTACTCAGCCAGTCCATACCTAATACTATATCGTAGTTCGATAATGGCATGACGAGTAAACTCACTTCCAACTCTCGGCCTCCCAATAAGACGCTCCACCCTCTGCAAACATCACTCACGAGGATGACCCCACCCCCGGTCGTGATCTTGCAGGTCCTAGGTAATGGTTCAGAAACCAAACTGTGTCTAATAGCATACGATACTGACACAAAGCTGTAGGAAGCCCCAGAATCAAAGAGTACAAATGCTGGAAGGGAATCGAGAAGAACCGAACCTGCTATCAGCTCTCCGATGGCCTCGGCATCCTCAACTGCCATGGCGAAAGCTCGCCCCTGCTGTCCACCTCGTGCCTGCTGCTGGTGCTACTGGAACCTCTGCTGCTGGGTCTGCAGTGGCCCCCTCTGCTGGCCTGCTGGAGCCTTGGCTCCACCTCCCTGAGCTCCTCGTCCAAAAGCCCCAGGGCAATCCCTCAACTGGTGATCTCCCGCACCACAAAGAAGGCACTTCCCTAGCTTCTTCCTGCACTCATGGATCATGTACCCCGACTTCTTGCAGAAGGCACAAACGACTACCTACTGCTGACGGGGTGCCTGCTGCTGATGCCTCTGCTGCTGCTGCACCTGCTAAAAAGGTGCACGACCCTGCTGCTGATACTGCTGAGCTGGCCTCTGCTGCTAATACTGCTGCTGGAAGTGAGGCCTCTTGGCCTGCCCCTGACTGCTGCTACCATCCTGAAAGTCACGACCCCTCTTCTGCTTCAGCCCTAGGTCGTCCTCCGTCGCCATGGCCCCAGAAAATATCTCAGCAAATGTAGCGTTTCGGTCGCTCTTAGTCAGCGACCGAACCTCTCTAATCAGACCTCGGCGAAACTTCCTCGCCTTCGTCTTCTCAGTCAAGTCTTCAATAAAATGGGCCAGTCTACAAAACTCTGCAGTATACTCAGCTACCGTCTGGTTCCCCTGAACTAGAGCCTCGAACTGTGCCTCGATACCTCCCAAGGCAACATCAGGAAAGAACTGCTCCTTAAACAGCTCCTTGAACTGAGCCCAAGTCTGGCCCTCAACTCCCATCCTGGGATCTGTCCGATACTACGCACGGGCTAATTCCTGTATCTGACTGCCCGCCGCCTCGATCTGGAGTCGATCCGGTATCTCCGTCAGTCGGAAGATCTCCTCAATATGCTCTATCCAGTCGTCTGTAACATGGATGCCCTCTGTGCCAAAGAACTCCCGAGGATGCATCTTCTGGAAGTCCTGAATGTCCTTCTTCCTCCGACGAGGCTGCAGCTGGGTCCCCTGAGCTGTAATCATCTCGACTGTAGTACGAACCAGCTAGTGTGCCTCATCGATCCCCTGCCTGAAATCTGCAGTCTGCCTCGTCTGCTGCTGCTGGTGGGACTCAAGAATCCTCTCCACGAAGGAGAAGAGATGTGCAGCATCTACCATCCCCGCAGGCGGAGGCTGCTACGGTGGAAGGATCTCAGGAATCACAACTGGCCTCCTGACTGGTGGAGGTGCTCCTCCAAAAGTGGCAGAAACACCGACTCCTGAGAGCTGTACTGGCCCCGTGGCACCGGGAGCTGGCTGATGCTGAGGTCGAGAGGTGTTAGACCCCTCTCCAGCGTCTTCCAGTCCAGGGTGATACGATCGCGTCTCAACCATCCTGGAGACACAGATCAAACAAGAAACAATTACTGAGAATGAATCGAAATATCAAAGGAGGACAGTTTAAAATTCTAAGGAAGAAAATAAGCAGCAATGTAGATATATGGAATCTGATAAGGAATTTTTCTAGTGTGATTGAGTACCGTCAAAAACATACTAATTCCTACTACAGGCTGCAGCGATATTCTAGTACGAATACCACTACATTTCCAACCGACCTGCATGGGCCACCACTAAAAACGTGTCACGACCCGCACCTTAGAATAAGGGCACGAGACGTGGGTACATCCAGCCTACGCCGCAGTATCGGCGGTAGAACGCTGTCCTAGGTCACAACATCTAACAGTTAAAGGTAGTAACAGTTATACTCCCCGAATGGGGGTGACATAACAGAATATAACTCAATCACAGCTAAGGTAGAACATGAAAGGAAGATAGATAGATAATAAAAGATACAAGATCCAAATCCACAGAAAATACAATAGAGAGAAGCTAAGTGTCTATGATAAACTCCACAACATCCAGACATAAAATAGATCCCAAATGTATATACAACTCAACTCCAAATACTATGAAATAAGATAAACTAACTATGGAGCAACTGTCTCTACTGCCAAGGGATCCGACTGGAAGTCCGGATCGCAAGTGTCCTCTAAGGCTGTCCCATAATAAGTATCTAAGCAGGCCTCCTCCTCGTCCTCTGTAAAAATTTTAACAAGTCCAATCAGGACAGAAACGAGCACATATCTCTCAAACAGTTCATAGCAGGTTAGGAGTATAAATCATGTAATAGAGTAAAATACAGGAAGTGCTGAATGAAAGTACAAGTAAATAGAAGATATTTTGTAACTGAAAGTAATACATGATAATAGAGAATGTAAGTGACTACGTGATTTAGAGTACAATATGGTTACGTAAATGGCTTAGGGGCACATGAATACAAATAAGGAGGCACATGAATACAGCTACTGGGGATAGTGTTCATATAACAAATTCTACTCACCCCGCCCCAATCAATACACAAGGATCCATTCAAGTTACGTTATAAGCACATGAATACAGCTAAGGGTACATGAATTCATGTAATGAGTAGTACATGAGGCACGTGATAAAGCACATGAAAGCACATGAGAATATGTAATAACATGAACTAGTACGAGTACAAGGAGTACCTGATGCACATGATAAAGTACATGAACATGAAATACCCGATGCACCCGTAGAGGGATAACATCTCAGGAAGGGATCCATATAGTACTAATCCATAAAAATACGTATCAGCATCATGTAGAGTAATCTAGAGTAAGAATATAGTCCAGACAGGTATAAAAAGATCAGAAAATATACTCGCCTGCTAACTGAATGTCCGAGATGAAAGTACTGTCCGAGAAGTGGTGTCTGGCTCCTATTTAGAACAGTACAAGTCACAACAAGTCCAGAATAGTAATAAGATGCACTACGATGCATACTACATGAATCTAGGTCAATCTAGACCAAAGTCAACACTTGGTCAACTCTGGTCAACCCTAAAAGTCAAACTAGGTCAACCAAGTCAAACCTAAGTCAACTAGTCTATACTAGGCTAACAGGGCTATTCTAAGTCTAACTAGACTACACAAGTCTAATCTAGGCTCCACACTGACACACAGACACTCACATAGGCCATAGGCTAAGAGACTAGGCCATAGGCTAAGACATGTCTAAAACCAACCATACATCACACCTACACAAGGCTATTCTATATCTAAAATAATACACAAATTACAATATTAATATAATCTAATATAGGAAATCACACATTAATCTATTTAGATAGGCTAATAGGAAAACATAGCATATAGGCTCCTATGTAATACCATACACAACATTATGTCAATATATATATATATATATATATATATATATATATATATATATATATATATATATATATATATATATAAAATATATAAAATATATATATATATATATATATATATATATATATATATATATATATATATATATATATATATATATATATATATATATATATATATATATATAGAGAGAGGGACACATGTGCTCATGTGTCATGTGTGTGTGTGTTAGACATAGGCATGTGTGTGTGTGACTTGAGAGTGAACTCAAGTGTGAGTGATGAGTGAGACATGAGAGTGTGAGAGTGCATAGATGTGTGAGTGTGAGAGGGTGTCATATATATATACTAGTGTATGTGTGTCATGAAACATGAGTGTGTGGGTGATTGTAAAATCAGTGAGAAAATAGTAAACTATTACAATGTGACCTGTATAAAGGAAATAGAGGTCAATCCATTACAACTCAACACAGGAACCCAACCCAGATTTCAGAATAGTAACCCAAACTTAGTTATCTCAGTTCAAAACAGTTAACCAAATTCAGCTTTAAAACCATTTTAATAGTCCCACATTCATTCTCAGATTTAACACATAGGAAACCCCCCCTCAATTCAGTTCATAGAAACCAAAACAAAACAGTTTATAAACTCAGTTAAAAACATCACCCAATCTCAATTTATCAATTTCAGGTTTAATACATTAATCAACAGTTCACAGAATACCAAATCTCAGTTCAGCCCCATAACCCAGAAATCTCAGATTTTAATTGAATCTAGTATTTCAGTATTTCAAGGAGTAATCTCAGGTATCAACTCAGTTAATCAGGAAAGGAAGGAACTATATCAAAATTTCAGTTTGAATGGGAAAACTCAGGTTTTTAGAAGTATCATGGACTGAATCAACCAAACAAAATCATTCATTTACAGTGTGAAGAGAGAACCACTCTCAGTTTACTGATTTCGAAACCACCACATTCACAAATAATTCAACAAAACTCTGGTGTCAAGAAACGTAACTCAGTTCATAAAAACACATTCAGATTCTCAGTTAGGCAAAGGAATAACTTCAATCTAATTTAATAAGGAAAGATAAGTCAAGCATCAGTTTAACAGAAATTTGAATCCAACACACTATCCAAATCCCATTTTCAATTCCAAAAGCCTAATGAATGAGAATGTTAAGCTAAACATATACAATCAATTATGTGGGAGAATTTGCAGTGAAAACATGACTATAAAAATAGGAATTAAGAGTTAGGAAAAACTCTGAAAAACCAAGTATCCGAAGTATCAGCCATATGCATTTCAAACCCCATTCGAAACTAATTATTCCATCAAAACTTAACCAACATGTAAAACTAATTAACCATAGATAATACATCATATTTAGATCTAATTGTCAACTAAAACATGAATTAAAACAATTTAAAACTGAAATAAATAGGGAAATCCAAACTCAGAATACTGGTACACAGTGCACGCACAACGCATAGCACGTGCACACACAAATACGTGTCCGACACGACATGAGGGGTCGTGCCACTTGGGGGACCCCGTGTCAGTTGTGGACACAGCACGTGTGTCGAATCCCGTGGGTCGAAGTGGCATGTGCACCTCAGAATCTAGCCCGAGTAGCAGGGCATAATCCTGCCAGCGCGCGCGCGTGCACGACCGCGTGTCCACGTGTCTGTGTCGACTCGCCCCGACACTAATTTGTGCTCAGAGCAAAAGAAATGCATAAGCGAGGTCAAGATCTATTTTCCTATTCAAACACAATCCAGAAATTAGGTCAAAATGCCCTTTGAGGCATTTCGTCGAACACGTTCCTATACACGTTGATACGTGTCCGATACGGACACGTAATGGGCTCAAAATCTAGGGTTAGCCTATCCTACTATTAGGTTAGGGCTAGGGCATCCTAGTAATGCAATAAAAAGTAAATTCATGGATTAGAATAGATTATACCTATTGATGTGCAAAGCTCACAAAAACCCCAAATGGAATTTTTCCTCAATCCACCAAAATTTCCCCAAATTGATTCCTTCCTGAAAATATTCAATACCAACAACAAGTAGACTAATATTAGGTCCTAATGCAATTAGTTAGGAGGAAAAACGAATTAAAGTGGATTTTCTAGGGATTAGGAAAGATGGAGACTCACCTCTTCCAAAATAGCAAATAATTCCTAAGGAGGCTAGCCCTAATTTCTAGGAGGGGATTAAATAGGGGGAAAGGATCAATGGTGGCTGCCATGGGCTGATTAGGGTTAGGGTTGGTTCATGGTGTGGGCCTATGGGCTATTAAGCCTTAAGTCACAAGTCATGACTTGTGAAATCACAAGCCATTCCTTAAACAATTCAAATCCTATTTTCCCAAAATAAATTCTAATGGGTTAATTATCACTAACTTAAGTCAATCTAGGTTTCCATATCCTAATCACATTGTCATGACCTAGGTTAGCCACTAGGTTAGTCTCCAAAGTCAACATAAGTCAAAGTCAACTAAAACACCAAAATCAATTATACTAAAAATCTCTAAAAATCACATTAATTCTAATAAATCTAAATAATAAATAATAATTCCAAATAATTCTCAAAATTTCAAAAATGACCAAAATACCCTCAAGCTAGAAAAGTGGTAGTGACAATGTGTAAGTGCATGTCAGCAAATTTACATAAATATATTATTCTAAGTAAATGACAATAAAAAATTTGTATCTAAATTTTTAAATATGGTACTCCATGACCCAAAATATGTTATCTTATTCTTTCAACCGTAATGACCTGGTCATTATAGGCATATTGAGTAAATGATAAATACTCATATTATATCTCTTCAGGAGATTTATCTCTACGGGAGATTATCTCTTCAGAAAATTAATATTATATCTTCAGGAGATTATAGTAGATTTCTTCTCAAGATTCATCTCTTTTAGAGATTATCTCTTCAGGATATTATATGAGATCTCTTAGAGAGATCTATCTCTTCTGGAGATTTATCTCTTATGAAGATTTATCTTTTCTGGAGATTATCTTTTCTGGAGATATTTTTAATCTTTTCAAGAGATATTTCAAATCTCTTCAGGAAATACTGTCATATCTTCTATCTCTGCATGAGATCTTCTCTTCGAAAGGTACTTCTATTAATGTGATGTTATCATGTACATAGACGACCGTTTTGAGGAATCTGTTCAGGAATTTCTTCATAAATATGATTGAATATTTATAATAATTATTATATTCTTTCCTAGACAAATACTCAATGAGCCTATCACATTCTTCTGGATGATTTTAGTCCATATATGGTCCGTTTTGCAAATTCTTTGGGGGATATCCTGATATCCTTCAAGGATATCTTTGGAGATTTAAATCCATCGAGGATTTATATATTTTTTTTGTCTAGTTTATCACGATCAGAGAATATATTTTTTCATATTCTATTCATAGTTATTTCGAAAATCCTTGAGCAACTAACATTGATCTATACATTTGGATCTCTCTCATTCAAAATCTACCGGCTTTACTCCTTTTAGGTTTTCTACAAGATGATCGAATACTCCACGTTTTGCGAGAGATTTCGCACCTTTTTATTTTCCTTTTTAACATGCAAGGATTATTCGTGTTTAGTATTATTATTTATTTTTATCACCCAAGTATTCTCATTTGATAATATCAACCTTGACAAAATTTTCTTGATTCCAAATTTCTTTTGAATATGTATAAAACGTATTGATTTTTTTGGGTATCGGTACCTCTTTATCAGTCTATTATGGAATTTGATGTATATCCTCGACCGGAGCGATATAATTTGTTGGTTCATGACATCTTCCAGATCATCACAAACTTTTTTTTCAGGAGATGCTACTTCAGAAGTTGCTTCTTCAAGAGCATTAAGGTGTGATATATTATTTAGTCTCTTCTTTTGGATAACTGAATCATTAGAACATTTCGGTCTTACATGTTCTAGATGTAGAACTTATTCGTTTGCTGCATTTATTTAGTTCTTTTGATATTTACTTATATTCTAGAAGGTATATTCATAGTTGGTATAGCTATTTATGAAGCCTTATTAGAGTCATCAAGTAAGCATCTAATAATTCATTTGCAATAAACTATAAGGAATAATTTCTTCTAGTTTAGTCAAGATTAGATAAAGTGAAAGTATGCCATGGTACGTTCTTCTTGAACGATGCTTTATGGCGTTATTCTGGAACGATGATTCATGAAGTTCTTCTAGAATGATAATTTATGACGTTCTTCTGGAACAAGATATTTATCTTCTTCCTATCTTTTCCTAACGACGAAAATTCTGTCTTTTCAAAGTGACAGACCACAAAATTTATGACAAAATAAGATGTCTCGTGTTAAAGAATCTAAAAGATTGTTCACAAAACATATATGCCAAAACTATATTTTCAAATAATACCAATATAAGCCGTAGGAAATGTAAAAACAATGCAATTCTAAATAAGTGTAACTAATCTACTAATTATTCAGATATAATCTTCAGGATTGATGGTTTAGAAACAATCTTTTTCTTGAGGACTCTTCGGGATTGATGGTTTAGAAACAATGACACAGAGTTGACCATTAGGTATGCTGCAATATTCTAAGAGATGGCCATAAGAATTTATTACTATCATTTCATCATTATTGTCTCGGGTGTCTCGGTCGATCATGTCACAATTTAAAAGTTACGAGATCATTTGGATTTTGGTTCAAAATGGGCCCTTGAACTTCTGGCTCATAGTAGTATGTGACTTGACTACCCCAATGTGAGTAAAGTAGATACATAATAGTAAAATGGAAAATATCTACAGAATGAACTTCTGGTTCTTCTCTATGCTAGAAGTTTTAGAGATATCAATAGAACGAACTTCTTGTTCTTGTTTATGCTAAAAGTTATACAAAGGTATTCTTTATTATCCTCGCTCATGATTTCAATATGACATCCGTTTGCCATTATATCCTTAAAACTCAATAATTTTCTTCTAGAACTATGAGAGTATAAGGCATTTTGTATAATTATGTGGATTCCATTGGGTAAAATTAAGTGTGCTATGACTGAAGCTTCAATAATATGAGCATGACCAACTATCATTGATACTACTTTCACTCTAATATTTATATTGAAGAAAAAGATTCTAATTATAAGGATTGTGTTGGTAGTAGCACTATCAGTCATGCATAAAAACTATTAATTTCTCCCTATATGGAGGAATCTATATGACCAACCATGTAACATAAGTTGTGAGTTGTAAGTAGACTTCTGAACTCAAACTCAACTCGTTAACTAAATACAATTTAATCTAATAATTCGTCAGATGCTTCCTATAACAAATGTTAAAAAGAAAGAATTTCAACAACGAGATTCTTTAGTAGAGGTCAATCAAAGAATGAGCAACAATATTGTCACTTTAGATAAGACAATTACTTGATTGGTGCACATTGTGAGGGAGATGCATTACTTGCGATAATATGCATTTATATGTTGTTTATGTGCCTTTAGTTAAAAACTAGGAGAATCACATACTAAGTATCCATATTGATGGAAGCAAAATAGAGAGAAAGAATGGAAACTACCGACCATTTTTTTTATCATCTCAATACATGCTAGAAAATCTTAACAACATGCCTCGAGATGGATAGTTATCAATTTAAGAATGATGTCTCAATTCAATCTTATTTATTTGGAGGTAATTCAGACAGAACATATTGCACCTTTATTAATCTCCACCATCATCAATCTTAAGAAAATTATTAAACAAGTACCTTTGGAAACAAAATTTATTTCAACCAAATCAGAAGATCAATCAAGTATTCCTAATGGTAGTCATTTTTGGGTCACTGAAATTAAGTTGAAGACCAAAGAAAACACATAAGAGTTGCTTAGGGATTGTTATTGCTTCTCAAAAATTGGACCAACCTAAATTTGTAACCAATATTGAGGCAACTATTAACTAAAAAATGGTTCCTAAATTTCCACTGAGAATTTGTAACACAAAAGAAATTCAAATATCCAAGATTAAACGTACTTATATATATATATATATATATATATATATATATATATATATATATATATATATATATATATATATATATATATATATAATATTTAATATATATATATATTCAGACATCATTTTAAAACTTATTTATTCCTTATTAAAGGACGCATATCAATATATATACAATAATCAATATCCAAATGTAAACTATTTCAACCAGTTGGAAAGTTTTGAAAATAAAATGAATTTGACTAGTATTGATTTCAACTAGGGGTGTGCATCAGTCGGTGGTCGACCTATTTGGTCTCAACCGAAGTCGAACCGAAGTTAATCGGTTTAAAATTAAACAAAACCGAACCGAATCAACCAAATGGTCGATTCGGTTTTGAAACCGACCGACTTGGTTCGGTTCGAATCGGTTCAACTTGGTCGATTTTGATCACATAAAAAAATAGACTGTATGCTTTTTTTTGTGAAACCTCAGTCAACTTGCACTTTGCAATAGTAAATACATTTCAACAGCTTCAATTCAACTTGCGCTTTGCAGGTGGAGAAAAATACCAATTATACATATAAAAATTTGTATACATTCAACCAAAAGTCCCTTTCATGTGCACAGGAGCAATTAGAAAAGAATAGGAGCCGCCATCACTCCTTTTTGAGACTAGAGAGAGAGAGCTATTTCAACTTCAACTTGATAAATAGCTATGATGTGAATAAATGAACCAAACCGGTATAATACAACCCAATGAACCCATACCCAACCGGCCAACCCTAACTATTTAACAAGGATTTGGTTCGGTTCGGTTTAGACGATTTTTGGCATAACCAAACCGTGAACCGAACCGAACCGGTCGATTTTGAAAAATTAAAGCCGACCCAAACCAACCGAACCATCGGTTTGGTTTAAAACCAATTGGTTCGGTTTGGCTTGGTTCGATTTGGTCGGTTTGACTTAATTGTGCACAGCCCTAATTTCAACAACCAACTAAATGCAGAAGACATGCAAACATCAAAGAATAGAATATTTAGGCGCCTGCAAACCACAAGATCATGATTTTTAATCGATATTTCTTCCTAGCTTGATTTCCATATTCAAACAGTTGGACTATTTTACTGTCCAACATGGTTAACAATAAATTATCATCTTCAAAAAATAGTTTCCCTAATTCCTTAAATATTAGCAATATAATATTGAATCTCCAATAGATTTACCAAAAATAACAAATTGCCTCTAAACTTGACAATTATCAAAATAATTTCCATAATAGATCATGGAAAAAATGGTAGAGAACATAATAAATAAATATAGGACTAGATCTAACCTTCAGAAGATCAATGGAGAGAAAATCTGTAGCAAAAAAGATTAAGATTTTCGCATATTCGCATTTGACCTTTTTTACATAATCGACTGCCTGGAGTTACTCGAGTTCCTCGAGCAATTGTACTAATAACGTGTTATAAAAATGGAAGATAAAAAGAATGAATGATGGTCGAATGAATTCGTACGTGGTTTTTTTCACATCGATAATATATAAGAGGGAATAAGATCATAAAGGTAGTTGGATATAGATAAGGGTATCCATATTTGGATTTATCCAAATCAAAACAATTTTTTTAATTTGTCATTGTATATTTGGATTTTTTTTTAAAAAGTACCTTTGTGCATAACTATTCATCCATTTACTATGGTTGTGATAATTTTATACTCTATCATGACTTGGAAATAGTTTTGGTTGTATCATTTGGGGGGAAAACCCAAATAGCGGGAGTGCGAATTCTGGTGTGATGAATGAGCTAATGGGGGTACCACTTGTTGGTGGGGGGGAGGGGGGAGTTAGTGATGAAGGAGGAGAGAAAGAGAGAGAGAAAATAGTAGAACAATAGAGTAGAGTATCGAGGCTACTGTTTGTTAGTAGGTTAAGGATTTCAATCACACACACACACACACACACACACACACACACACACACACACACATATATATATATATATATATATATATATGTATATATATTAAGCTTAGATAGTTGTTATTATCTCCTCCTACTTATCATAGTGGGGATATAGACAGACACTCCTTTTATTGGGTTGTATTTGGCATATAAATATATTTCCCTATGTGTCATTGCATATTTGGTTTTTTCTTCTTTTTATTTTTTTTAATCTGTGGGCATAAATATTTTTTCATTTATTATGGTTGTGGTAATTTTATATTTTACTACAACTTGGAAATAGTATTGGTTGTACCATTTGGGAAAGAAAAATCCAAATGATGGGTGGGAGAGAGAATTCTAATGTGATGAGTGATCTAGCTGGGGGTGCCTTTTTGGGGGGAGGGGAGGAGGTTGGAGGAGAGAGAGAGAGAGAGAGAGAGAGAGAGAGAGAGAGAGAGAGAGTAGTGGTACAGTAGAGTAGAATATGGAAGGTCTTGTTTGTTAGTAGGTTGAGGATTTTAAATTACGTAGAGAGAGGTTGTTACTAAAGTAGTAGGAAGCTTTTTACTCTTAGTTACTTGTTGTTATCTTATTCTATTTCAATAATAATGTTATCATAGTGGTGACACAGACCAATACTCCTTTTATTGAGTTGTATTTGACATAAATTTATTTTCTTATGTCTTTTACCATATTTGGATTTTTCTTCTTCTTATTTTTTCCATGTACATAACTATTCTTCCATTTATTATGTTTGTGGAAATTTTATACTCTACCATGACTTGAAAATAGTTTTGGCTGTACCATTTGGGGAAGAAAATTCCAAATGTTGGGTGGGTAGGAGTGAGAATATTAGTGTGATGAATGAGCTAGCTGGGTGTACCACTTCTTTGGGAGGGGAGTTAGTAGGTGAGTGTTTTGGTGTTGATGAGGTTCCCAATCTATGTCAAGAACACTCTAAAGTGCGACGAACGACATCAGTTTGTCAGAGAAGCTCGAAAAGTCGAAGGCAATGAAGGTGGCTCGATTTGAGCGCGTATCAAAATATTATTGAAAAAGCGGTATCAGATTCAATGGTATACCGCCGATGTACTACCGGTATACCAATCTGATTGACTTTTGTTCCATCGGTTTTGACAAAAAATAATATTTTCAGATATTCATATGCAAATAAATGACCAATGTATGCATAACAAATATGGGATTTATTTGTTTCTCACATTATACTTACCTAGAATTTGAGTTGACGGAGATCGACTTAGTGAATTGGCTTTAGTGCCATGGGTCGACTACGAGGACGCTACAAGAGTTCGACATTTTTGCTAGCTAGCTGGTTAGAGAAAGAAATGATATATATATATATATATATATATATATATATATATATATATAGAGTTAGGGAAAAAAATATATAGAGTTAGGGAAGGTGTTATGACTTTGGAACTAGAAAGAATAGTCCCACATTACTCACACCACCAAGTGAGTATCTCAATTTAAAGCTTTGCTTGTGTTGAGATGTGCACATGGGTGTGGTGGAGCACATGGGTGCCATGGGGGTATTTTTCTAGTGAAAAAAGGATTAACTCCTTAAGGAAGCATTTATGTTTTCTTTTCATGCTCATGGGATTATTTCTTTAGGAGCTAAGTCCCGAAGGGGCTTAGCGACTCGGACTCGGATTCGGGCTCGGGCTCAAGGGCACAAAGTGGCACTTTGTTGGCGCACTTAGCACGTCAGCATCGGTGCATGGCGCTTTATGCACTGTTGTTACGCTCGTGCGCTCGTCTTATACGTGACTCGCATATGCTTGGCGCATGGGCAGGGGCATGCACGAGCGTATGCACGGGGCTTGCGTGGGCTATGCACGACTGTGCGCATGCGCTATTACACGACATGTAGGGTTGCACGCCTGCATTGCTGAGCAGTTGCGCACACAGGCACATATGTGTAGTTGGGCGTATGGATGCTGTTAGCACATAATCAGGCTAATTGGAAGATTTGAGCAATTTTTGTAAAGATTGAATAATAATTCAGATTAATCATTTGTGGGATTTGAATTTAATTCAGTTAAATCTTTCCATTAGTCCCTCCTATCTTTTCATAATTAGTAGGCGGCCAAGGTTAGGGTTAGGGTTTCCACCCAACTCTATAAATACTCTCTACGTGCCTTCTTTGAGGACTTACTTCAAAATTGAGAAACAAAAATAGTTGTGTGGCTGCTGCCATCAGAGTCGAGAGTAGTTCGACGAGTTCATACAGAAGGTGACGACGAGTATTCCGGAAGTTCTATCAGAACTTGCTGGTTCCTGGAAGCACATCGCAGTAGGGCGAATCTTGCTTTGAGCAATGGTAATTTTCATCACCTAACATAGTTGTTTTTCTTCCTTCCTTCTTCTTATACAAGTAGCCTCGGGATATTAGGAGAGCAAACTTGTTTGCAGGAAGTCTTTAAAATCCTACATAATCAGAATAGAGAGCAAATTTATTTGAAGATCTCTGTTTCTGTTTGTTGCTAAATCAGAATGGAGAGCAAATTTATTTGCAAGGACTCTCTATTTTTTTTATCGTTCTTCCATCTAGATCTGTTTCAAAAATAACAATCTTAAAGCAAGACATAGTTTCGATGGAGAACAACCATATAAATCTTTTCGACACAAGTTTTAACAAACTTGAGAAGTTTGACAGGGAGTATTACAACGTCTAGAAGAGAAAGGTCAGCCTTAATCTTTAACTCGTGAGTGTAGACTATGTGTTGACAGATCCTGAGCCTATAATTTCAGAAGGTGAACATGCTCGAAGGGTCACTTAGGCCACTACTTTGCAGTCAAAGTGGATGAGAGATAACAACCTCTACAAGTTACTTATCTTGAACTCGATGGAGGATTCTTTGGCAGAGTCTTACAGTAAGACAATCAATGCCAAGGACGTATGGGAGTCTGTGGACAATATCTACAAGGCAGATGAAAACAAGAACAAGATCCACATGACCGACAAGGTCTGGAGGATGCAATTTGAGGACGACAAGACGAAGTTGCCTCGAGTCAAGGATTTCTCAAGTTATGTCAAAAACTTGAGGATGACATCATGCCCTTGGTCGATGCTTTTGTCGTCGGAGGTATTATCACCAAGCTCCTACCTAGATGGAGCAATTTCATCATGGACATGCACCACAAAAAGATAGAGGTGAATCTTGAGTGCCTCTTGTACTGGATACATATGGAAGACGAGTTGAGGGCTCAACTCAAAGTAGACACCTTGTCCAAACAGATGGCCAAGGCCAACTTAGTACAAGAAGGATACTCTAAGGGAAATTATAAAGCTCCCTAAAATAAGAAGAAGGACGTTCACCATTTGAAAGTTAAGTCGGCTCAATTCAAGCCAAAGTCTAAGGACCATGGGGCATGTTTCAATTGTGGCAAGAAAGGCCACTTCAAGAAGGACCGTAAGGAAAAATCTAGACGAAAATAGCAAGGTGAGGATAACTTTGTTGCTATGATTGCACAATTGACTGGTGCTGACACGGACTAGTGGATAGACACTAGGGCATCATGCCATGTTTACTCTAAGAATGAGTGGTTCACCACATATAAACCTATTTTTGAGAAGGTTATGGTGACGAACCAAACACAAGCTGAAGTTCTGGGGATCAGGATGGTGGTACTGAAACTGAATTCGGGGAAGTTGCTAGCGCTTCAGGATGTGAAGCATATACTGGTGATAGCTAAGAACCTAGTCTCAGGAATTAGTCTGCTTTGTAATTCATGCTTGAGGATGGACATTAATGCTGGTCAAATGGTTATGTCATATAAAGGAACATACTTTGAAAAAGCATTTTGTACCGAAGGAATGTTCAAACTTTAACTTGTAACTCCAATGGAGCAAATAAATATAGTCTCTTCTTCTGGTTGTTCTCTTGAGTTGTGGCATAATAGACTAGGACATGTTCTTTGTAAAATAATTAATAAGATGTCTAGTCTAGGGCCTATCTCCAAATGTGGGTTTAAGGAGGTGGAGAAGTGTGAAGTCTATGAGCAGACTAAGATCACTAAAAAACCGTTCAAATGGGTAAACCGAAGCACATATCTTCTAGAGTTGGCACACTCAGATATTTATGACTTCAAACAGTTCTCCACAAAGGTTGGGATGAAGTACTTCATTACCTTCATTGATGATTTCTTGAAGTACACGTTCGTTTATCTGCTCAAGTCTAAAGATGAGGCATTCGAGAAATTTAAGGACTTCAAGACTGAAGCCGAGCGTTAAATCGGACAACAACACAAGAGACTCAGAAGTGATCGAGGTGGAGAGTGTAGGTCTCATAAATTTGTATCGTTTTATAGAGAACACAAAATTATCAACGAGATGACTACTCTATACTCCCCTTAATAAAACGGTGCTGCAGAAAGGAAGAACTGAATGTTAACAGAGATTATAAACTCAATGTTGTTAACTACGGATCTTCCAAATTACTTCTGGGTTGAAGTTGTGCTTACGGCTACTTTCATTTTGAATAGAGTGTGGCATGCAACTTTTGATGTCGCTCCTCATGAACTCTAGTTCAAGGTCAGATTGTCACGACCCGTACCCTATTTAGGGGCACGAGCACGTGGGTACGTCCAGCCTACGTCGTAGTATCGACGGTAGAACGCTATAAAGGTCATCTAGAATATATAGAATCTAAGACACAATAATATAACCTGTCATCTTCGCACGAAGGAATATAACCACAACTCAATCACATAATTCTAAGGAAGATAAACACGATGATAAAGATAAAGATAAAGATGAGATAAATAGTCTGAGACAATGCTGAGTCGCAATCACAAGTTCAGAAACCAAGACATAAAATAATATCCCAAAATAAATACTACAAGTCTTAAAGTATCAAACTGGAATGTAATCAAGACAAATCTAGGTAAACTAGGTCACTACTGGCGGTGCATCCTCTATGAGCACCGGGTCCACAGGCAGGTCCTGGTCGTAGGCTCCATCTATGCCAAACCCGTAGTAGGTCAGGCAATCTGCATCTAAATCCTTTAAAAAATAATGGGGGTTATCCTGTCAGGATACGAGCAAGTACAAACACCAACAGCAGTTCTATGTGAATTGACAAATACTATAAGAGACAATCATAATAAAATACAAGATGAAATGTCAAGACTAAAAATAAAATAGTACAAGAGAACTGGATATCATGTCATGTGTAAGATATAAGATAAAACTGGAATATAAACAAATGAAAGTAATCTGAGGTATGATGTAAACATAAAAATAAAGTGCCATGAGATATTAGAGTGTTATGTGATCGGCTTGGGTCAAGATCAGGCTGTTCCATTTGACCGGCTATGCACAGGTAGTATAATAGTATAGGGATCAGGCCGACCAAAATGGAAAGCTATGCACAAGTAGTATAAGGTCAGGCTATACCCTACGTGTGGTGAGGGTGGAGCTATGCACAAGTAATAAACAAGTAGGGGTATGATCACATAACCTCTAATAACTCTCCATTCCCGAGTAGTACAATGAATCCAAACATGACAGGTCATGACACAAGATTCGAAGAGCAGGGGGCCAGCCCACTCCCAAATCGGTGTCTATACAAGTACAGGAAACAATATCGAACAATGTACTCATATACCAGGTAAACCAGGAATAATATCTCATGACGAGATTCACGTATACTAGTCCGTGTATCCTCGTATCAAGAATCAAGTATAAAACTACGACTGAATCAGATATAGTAGATATCAAAGCCATAAAAACTATCAGAGAATGTACTTGCCTGAGGTCCTGAGCTGAGAAAATCGAACTACAAACCACTCAAAGAGCCACGAATGGTCAATTCGCACAACAGTCTCCTAATACTAAAACAGACATTACCGACATTCTCAGAATAGTCAAAATAGCTAGAAACGCCTATCCATAAGTCCAATTCTGGACACAGGGACAAAACGGTAATTTTAGGCCAAAATGGTGTCCGCCGTTGGACTCACTTTGTACCGAAAAGCGTGCTAGGATCAATGGTCTCTTAAGTCATCAAACTACATGTCTACAAATTTGTTTTGACGAGACGATTCCAACGGTATGTCCAATTTCGAATTTCGTTGACCCGTTGTCAAAATGGTCCATTGACCATGACATTGAAGTTCCGATTTATACGAAGAAGCATGTCGGAGCCAATGTCCTCAAAACTCAGCAAATTATATGTCAAACTAGTCCAGAATGACGATACAAACTCAACGGTATATCCAAAATTGGATTCCGATGAGCCGATCTCAAAATATCCTGTTGACTCGGACTGTGGGGTCCGCTTTGCACCGAAATGCATGCCAGGACCCACGTCCTCCAAACCTAGCAAACTTTATATGAAAACGTGCCAAAACGATGCCACGAGTCTACTGGTGGTATCAGAATTGAAATCCGAAGTCCCGGGTTCAAAAATGGAACTTTACATGTTTAGAATTATGAATTCGGACGGCCAACTTTGGCGTCAAATTCAACCAGTCAAAAGTGCTCACAATAAAACAAAACTTAAGGGACAGTAAGAGGGTCATACCAGCTGTACATCGAAACTGACGACACGTGAAATAGAGCTGCGATGGCGGAGATACAAGCTGACGAAGTTGGCTCCACAAATGTAATGCCTGTGGTTCGTATTACGTATTTGGAATACGTATACGTATTTTATTCTGTATTGCTTAATTCCTGACTTAGCTTTTCCTTCTTGGCTCGATTTATTCTTGGCCCGGGGTTGGCTTGGTTCGGTTGGGATTGTTTTTGGTTCATCATGAACCATGGATGAACCCCTACCTACCACCACCTTTGATATTTATTACCTATTCTTCCTTCTCTCTCTTCATTAATCTCTTCTTCTTCTTTCATTTACTCCTTCACCTACCAGAGAGAGAGAGGGGTCTAGGCAAGTGCAACTTGCTTCATGGAGGAACTCCAATTTTATTGCTTCATTCTCTTCCTTACAACATTTTAACTTACTTTAGAACTTGGCATTTTCACTTTCCTTGGCTAGATTCTTGTAGATCTATATTTATATTATTTTTGGATTTCTTGGGTTTTGATCTACTTAATTTTGTTATTTCCGAGTTTTGATGGTTCCATGTTGTAGAGAATTTCGTTCTACCCCATTTTGACCTATAGAAGTTCGGATTTGGGCTCCGGATGATAGAGTTATGCAACTTGGAAGCCATGGTTTATGGTGCACTTCTTCTCGGAAATTTGGAGAAGAAGCACAGTCCCGAGCCGCATGGTAGCACTTGACCGCATGAACATTCATGCGGCAAGTCAGTTCCAACCGCATGCACTATTGTCTTGATTTGACCGTATGACAAGTTCATGCGGCAAGTATTCCTTCTAGCCGCATGAAGTCCTTCTTACTTAACCGCATGACTGAGCTTCCCAGTCCAGCCGCATGGGACTTCGCCCAGTCTCGAGCCGCATGAACTCAACACTCACGAGCCGCATAGACCGCAGTCTCCCAGCCGCATGGGTTTGCTTCCCTTGACCGCATAGTCATTGCTCCCCACAGCCGCATGGGTTGTTCCTCCCCGGCCGCATGTACTTGATTGGTCAGCCAACCGCATGGACCCATCCCCCGCCAGTCGCATGAGTTCCCTATCCTCCTGACCGCATATGTCTTGTCCCTCTCAGCCGCATGACTGAGTGGATCTCCGAGCCGCATATGACTGATACCCCTTTGACTGCATAAGCCTTTCCCTTTTTAGCCACATGCGCCTGACCCTATTTCAGCCGTATGGACTGTTCTCTTCCAGTCGCATGAGATCATTCCTGGCCGCATACGCCTTAGCCGCATGGCTCTTCTATCGTCCTGTGTATTGATATTTTATTAGATATTTTACGTCCATTTTATATCCTTACGCCTTTTGTCATGAACTTGATAATCACGAATTTACTTAATATGTTTGGACATGATAATTGAGCCTGACATGACAGTGTCTGTAGTGGTGCACTCCTGACATGACTAACATGACATGACCTGATAGTGACCCGTCGTGGCGCACTCTTGACCAGAACTCTTGACATGATTACCTGACATGATATATCTTGATAAGCTGTTGCGACGGCTACCTGACATGACATGACCTGTATAATTACCTGGACACCGTGGGCGATTGTGCTTGTACAAATAATCCAGTCCTGTCTTGCATCATATCTAGGAGGGGACTCCTGAGTACCACGGTCAGGAGTACCTACTGAAATGGACTAAGGCTAATAACTAGATAAATACACTAGTCATAAAGAGATCTCCCAGCTACAGGCAATCCCGTTACCTGGGTACGTCTTGGGATCTGTAGCCTGCCGTCGAGTAGGGCACATTTTCAGCACACTGTCATGTGTTGCAACCTTTAAGCTACCTAAGGGTACATTCGTTTCCTGGACGATGTACCCACCTGAATTTAACTCTAATTCTTTCAACCCGGGTAACCTGGATGGTCTGCAGGACTTGTGGCTGTGGAAGATTCTCACTTTATCTTGCTAGTAACTAGGCCTGTGATAACCCTAGTTAGTTAAAGTATCAAGCCGTAATTCTTGCTTGGCCGTGAAATGATTGGATGGAGTCTAACCAGTCTAGTCTTGTCCCGATTCTGTTCCAGATTACTGCATGACCAGAATGCCTGTATTTATTTTATCGATAAATGGTGAGAATTCCAAGTTCTGTTCAGATGAAGGGTTACAACCCCGGTCCTTGTTTGGTTTACGGGTTGTAACCTGGTTATCTGAATAGTTCCATGGTTATCTCGTCGTATATCATCCTGATGTATTTTCTTTATTTCCAGTTCTTAACTTATTTGTACTATTGTGCTGATTGCTGGTTTTAGTTCCTAAGTGAAGCTTCCTTTGTGGCACTTGCTCTTTCTGGGATCTGACCTAGCTGGTTTTGTATGGCCAGATTTTGCAGCAGCTCCCGAGGATCTACCAAATTTCCAGCCCGATGGTGAACATCAGGCGTAACCAGGGCAACGAGTGGATTATTTTTAGCTCTCCCACTCTATTGTAAAAATAATTCTTCTGAGGCGTTTAGCCGATGAGCACCTGTTTAGCTCGATTGCATTACTTACTGTCTGCCTACGGGCTGTAACATGATTGACAGATCCTAGGATTGATCATGTATGACTAAACTCTTGCTAGTCCTAACATTTTATAACGACTAGCTTCATGATCAGCTGAATATGTAATATTTGGGATGCCTTATTATTGAATATTTAATGATCGTACATCTTGTAATATTCATTTACTTGATTGTGATTGAGACACTAGGCTTGTTCATGACCTTAAAAGACTGTTGGCTTGTAGTTAAACCCTCATGTATCTAGACAGCCATGACCGTACAGCGAGATGGAATCCATTTCATATACGTAGCTGGCTATGTCTGCCCCCGCTCTCCAGTATTCCGGTTCTGGGGCGTGACATGGTTTAAGTGGTGGCCCATGCAGGTCTTGTAAATCAAGATATGTGAGGGTTTACCGAATAGATGTCTCAATCAGTATCCGCTTTTGATCTCTGCTCGTATCATCTGAATCCCTGGATTCTTGTCTTGATCATGTGCTTGTATCGTTGATCTGTCCTGGTCCTTCCTTATTGTTCTCCATGTCGTCTTCTTCAGCAGCATTGTACCTGGACTTATCGGTCAGCGAGGCGGAGCACTTCCCGCGGATCAGCAGCAACCTGGAGATCAAGTCCAGTATTCGGGAGTAGCCTCCAGAGTCGTGCCTTCTGACGGAGAACCGCCAGTCCAGCCAGTTCAGCCTGCCGAGCCTGATGATGGCACTTTGGTAGGACTCGTCAGGACCTTGATAGCTTCCCAAGATCGTCGTGGAGATTCCTTGCACCAAGCAGTGACGGATGCTTTGACCAGAGGAGGTCATCAGGGTAACAGCGCGGCCAACAGCTTCAAGCGCTTGAACCCTCCCTTCTTCGACGGTAGTGAAGATGCTATCACTGCAGATGCCTGGCTTCAGGATACAGAGGTGATTCTAGAAGCAGCTAGGACCCCAGAGAACGAGAAGGTAGCCGTGGTGCGCCTGTAGTTATTGGATTTGGCCCGCAGCTGGTGGGCGGCTCAGGCTGTTGGATTAGCAGCATCCATTGCTTGGGCGGTATTCAGAGAGAGATTCTAGACCAAGTATTTCGATGCTGTAGCTCGGTACGATCTACAGACAAGGTTCACTAATCTGAAGCAGATGGACAGGAGGGTCGATAGATATGCGGCCGAGTTTTCGAGACTCAGTCGGTTTGCTCCTACCTTGGTGGCAACCGAGTATGATAGAGCCCAGCGATTCCAGCAAGGGCTTCACCTGGAGATTCTATTGGCGGTCGAGCAGTTTGAGCATCAGACTTTTGATGCAGTCTTGAGAGCAGCTAGGAGGCATGAGTACACCTTCCAGAGGATTGTGGATAGGGCCGGAGGTCGAAAGAGATCCCACGGCCAGATGAATCAGTCTTCAGCCCCAGCCCGGGCAGCCAGGGCTTTGACTATTGGAGCTCCGCGAGCGGCCTCAGTAACGTCGGTTCAGCATTCAGCCCCGACGTACCCTCAGCAGCAGCAGAAGCAGAAGCAGACTTCCGTAGTGGGATGTTCTCATTGTGGGAAGCCAGGCCATGTAGTGGCAGAGTGCCGCAGGGCACAAGGATTGTGTCTGGCTTGTGGAGCAGCAGACCATAGGGTTGGATCCTGCCCGAATAAGGGTGGCTCATCATCATCCAACCTTTCCAGCTCTTCGGTGAGAGGACCAGCTCCGGTCCAGCAGCAGCAGTATCCATTTCCGAGGCCTTTGCCGCCTCAGTCCCAGATGTTCCAGCAACAGAACCCCCTGCAGCATGTTCAAGCCCAGGCCCAGAGTCAGAATAGGCAGCGAGGATTTCAGCAGAGGGGACCAGTACCCCGAGGGCATGGTCATGCTATGGTGATGACCGCAGAGGAAGGATTGGCACCAGGAGAGGTAGTGGCAGGTACTATTCTCGTCAACTCCTTTTCTACTTCAGCTTTATTTGATTCTGGTACATCGCATTCTTTTATGTCTGCACGATTCACGACACGAATAGGATTGGAGCCCGAGTCGTTATCGGTAAGGCTCAATATACTTATTGGTAACAGACTTGTGGGAGTCGATAGGGTGTTTTCCTCGTGTCGGATCGTAGTTAGCGGTAATGAATTCTCCGCTAGATTGATAGAGTTCCCGATGGCCGATTATGATGTGGTCTTAGGGATGGATTGGTTGAGGAACCAGTATGCTAGAATAGACTGCCATATTGGTAGGGTTGTTTTTAGCATTCCTGAAGAGCCAGAGTTTTTATTTTCCAGAGGCGCAGTTGAGCCTTCTCCTCCAGTATTGCGGATGGCAGTAGCAGCAGTGCAGTTGCCCCGGATAGTGGAAGAGTTTCTAGATGTTTTCCCAAAAGAGCTTCCAGGTATGCCGCCAGAATGGGAGATCGAGTTCACTATAGACTTGATTCCCGGAATAGCCCCAGTGTCAGAGAGAGTTTACAGGATGGCACCTTCAGAGTTGGAGATCTTGTACAAGATGATTGAAGAACTTCAAACCAAGGGATTCATTCGTGCTAGTGGATCGCCTTGGGGAGCCCCGATGCTTCTTGTGAAAAAGAAGGATGGTACGTCCAGGTTATGTGTTGATTATCATACCTTGAACTTAGTGACAATCAAGAACAGATATCCTCTCCCGAGGATAGATGACTTATTTGATCAGCTTAAAGGGGCAGCAGTATTCTCGAAGATCGACTTGCGCTCAGGATATCATCAGATCAGAGTCAGAGAGCAGGACATTCCGAAGAGAACTTTTAGATCGAGGTATGGGCATTAGAAGTTCCTAGTGATGCCCTTTGGAGCAACCAATGCGCCGGTGGTATTCATGGATCTCATAAATCGTATTTTCATTTCTTACTTAGATCAGTTTGTGATTGTGTTTCTGGATGACATCCTGATCTATAGTAGGAGTGAAGCGGAGCATGAGCAGCATCTCCGTATGGTCCTTCAGATTCTTAGGGAGCACCAGTTATATGCCAAGTTCAGTAAATACGAGTTCTGGCTCGATCGTATTTCGTACTTGGGTCACATCATTACCAGAGGAGGAGTGGAAATGGATCCTCAGAAGATTGTGGCTATTGAGTCATGGCCGGTGCCCAGCACCGTTGCGGAAGTTCGCAGTTTCCTTGGATTGGCCGGCTACTACCGGCGATTTGTTTCAGATTTTACTCGAATTTCAGCGCCATTGACCCAGTTGACCTGCAAGGATGTGCAGTTTTCTTGGACAGCAGAGTGTCAGAGTTCTTTTGAGCAGTTGAAGCGAGGATTGATAATGGCTCCCATTCTCACACTTCCAAATAGAACCGGAGGATTCTCCGTGTATTGTGATGCTTCAGGCAAAGGCTTAGGATGTGTTCTGATGCAGCATGGGAAGGTAATAGCTTATGCTTTACGACAACTTCGTGATCATGAGAGGAATTACCCAACCCATGACTTGGAGCTGGCAGTAGTAGTGTTTGCACTTAAGTTGTGGAGGCACTATTTGTACGAAGATAGGGTGGAGATATTCACCGACCATAAGAGCCTGAAGTATGTTTTCACCCAGAAGGATATTAACATGCGTCAGAGGAGGTGGCTGGAGCTACTTGTGGATTATGATGTCAACTTGCAGTATCATCCTGGGAAGGCCAACGTTGTAGCAGATACATTGAGCAAGAGAGCCGGAGCTTATTTCCTAACAGCACAACCAGAGCTGTTAGCAGATCTTCAGAAGATGGGTATTGAAGTTGTTCTCCCTTCCAATGTAGCATTGATGGCCAGCATGCAAGTTCAGTCCACTATCGTCGAGATGATCCGGATGGCACAGTCAGCAGATTCCAAGTTTCAGCGACTCAGAGCAGAGTGTGAGGCAGGACGAAGACCAGAGTTATGCATTCATGAAGATGGTACACTTCGATATGGTAAGCGTCTTTGTGTACCCAGTGGAGATATCAGACAGGAAATTATGGCAGAGGCTCACAGTTCACAGTATTCCATTCATCCTGGTGGTACGAAGATGTACCGCGATATTCGTCAGTACTTTTGGTGGAATGGCATAAAGAGGGAGATAGCCCGGTTTGTCTCTCGTTGTTTAGTCTGCCAACAAGTTAAGGCTGAACATCAGAGGCCCGCTGGACTTCTTCAGCCTTTGCCGATTCCAGAATGGAAGTGGGAGCATATGACCATGGATTTTGTGACTGGATTACCTAGATCCCCAGCTGGTAGAGATGCTATCTGGGTTATAGTTGATCGGCTCACAAAGGTGGCTCACTTTCTCCCATTCAGAATTGGTCAGTCGATAGCTCAGTTAGCAGAGATGTACCTCAGACAGATTATCAGGTTGCACGGAGTGCCAGTCAGTATCACCTCGGACCGAGATTCAAGATTTACGTCGCACTTTTGGCGTAGCCTGCAGGAGAGTTTGGGAACTCATCTCCAGTTCAGTTCAGCCTATCACTCGCAGACAAATGGTCAGTCGTAGCGTACAATCCAGACTCTTGAAGATATGTTGCGGTCTTGTACACTTGACTTCGGTGGTTCGTGGGAAGATCACCTGCACCTGGTGGAGTTCTCGTACAACAATAGCTTCCAAGCGAGTATCCAGATGACACCGTTCGAGGCGCTGTATGGCAGAAAGTACAGATCCCCGTTAGCCTGGGATGATATCGGAGAGAGACAGATGCTCGGTCCAGAAATGATTGCTCAGACAGTCAAAGTGGTCAGAAGAGTCCGGGATCATCTTCGAGTTGCCCAAGATCGCCAGCGCCATTGGGCCGATTCTCATCGGCGCCCTCTCGAGTTTTCTGTTGGTGACCATCTATTCCTGAGGATTTTGCCTAACCGTGGCGTCATTCGTTTCGGCGTACGGAGAAAGCTTAGTCCTAGATATATAGGGCCATTTGACATTCTGGAGCGAGTAGGAGATGTGTCCTATCGTCTCGCTCTTTCGCCGTCGCTAAGCGAGGTGCATGATGTGTTCCATGTATCGCAATTACGACGGTATATCCCAGACCCGAGCCACATCCTGGATCATTCGGAATTGGTTGTTGGTACCAACCTTTCGTATGAGGAGCGGCCCGTGTCTATATTGGACCGGAGAGAGAAGATCCTCAAGAATAAGACTATCAAGTTAGTCCGAGTTGCTTGGGGTCATCACTCTTTGGGTGAGTCAACGTGGGAGCGTGAGGATGACATCTGATTGCGGTATCCCGACTTGTTTGACTCGTGAGGTATAATATCCTTCTTATGCCTCATGCCTTCGATTCCTTGCTTGCATGATTGATTGCTTGATTGATTGTCTAGTATAGCTTGCCTGTGATTAGTGTAGCTTGTTCTTGTCTCTCTAGCCTCTTAATTAAATTCCGAGGACGAAATTCTTTTAAGGTGGGTAGAGTTGTAATGCCTGTGGTTCGTATTACGTATTTGGAATACGTGTACGTATTTTATTCTGTATTGCTTAATTCCTGGCTTAGATTTTCCTTCTTGGCTCGGTTTATTCTTGGCCCGGGGTTGGCTTGGTTCGGTTGGGATTATTTTTGGTTCATCATGAACCATGGATGAACCCCCTACCTACCACCACCTTTGATATTTATTACCTATTCTTCCTTCTCTCTCTTTATTAATCTCTTCTTCTTCTTCCATTTACTCCTTCACCTACCAGAGAGAGAGAGAGAGAGAGAGGGGTCTAGGCAAGTACAACTTGATTCATGGAGGAACTCTAATTTTATTGCTTCATTCTCTTCCTTACAGCATTTTAACTTACTTTAGAACTTGGCATTTTTACTTTCCATGGCTAGATTCTTGTAGATCTATATTTATATTATTTTCGGATTTCTTAGATTTTGATCTACTTAATCTTATTATTTCCGAGTTTTGATGGTTCCATGTTGTAGAGAATTTCGTTCTACCCTATTTTGACCTATAGAAGTTCGGATTTGGGCTCCGGATGATAGAGTTATGCAACTTGGAAGCCATGGCTTATGGTGTACTTCTTCTCGGAAATTTGGAGAAGAAGCACAGTCCCGAGCCGCATGGTAGCACTTGACCACATGAACATTCATGCGACAAGTATTCCTTCTAGCCGCATGAAGTCCTTCTTACTTAACCGCATGACTGAGCTTCCCAGTCCAGCCGCATGGGACTTTGCCCAGTCCCGAGCTGTACGAACTCAACACTCGCGAGCCGTATAGACCGCAGTCTTCCAGCCGTATGGGTTTGCTTTCTTTGACCGCATAGTCATTGCTCCCCGCAGCCGCATGGGTTGTTCCTCCCCGGCCGTATGTACTTGATTGGTCAGCCAGCCGCATGGACCCATCCCCCGCCAGTCGCATGAGTTTCCTATCCTCCTGACCGTATATGTCTTGTCCCTCTCAGCCGTATGACTGAGTGGATCTCCGAGCCGCATATGACTGATACCCCTTTGACCGCATAAGCCTTTCCCTTTTTAGCCACATGTACCTGACCCTATTTCAGTCGCATGGGCTGTTCTCTTCCAGCCGTATGAGATCATTTCTGGCCGCATACGCCTTAGCCGCATGGCTCTTCTATCGTCCTGTGTATTGATATTTTATTAGATATTTTATGTCCATTTTATATCCTTACGTCTTTTATCATGAACTTGATAATCACGAATTTACTTAATATGTTTGGACATGATAATTGAGCCTGACATGACAATGACCGTAGTGGTGCACTCCTGACATGACTAACATGACATGACCTGATAGTGACCCGTCGTGGCGCACTCTTGACCAGAACTCTTGACATGATTACCTGACATGATATATCTTGATAAGCTATTGCGACGGCTACCTGACATGACATGACCTGTATAATTACCTGGACACCGTGGGCGATTGTGCTTATACAAATAATCCAGTCCTGTCTTGCATCATGTCTAGGAGGGGACTCCTGAGTACCACGGTCAGGAGTACCTACTGAAATGGACTAAGGCTAATAACTAGATTAATACACAAGTCATAAAGAGATCTTCCAGCTACAGGCAATCCCGTTACCTGGGCACGCCTTGGGATCTGTAGCCTGCCGTCGAGTAGAGCACATTTCCAGTACACTGTCATGTGTTGCACCCTTCAAGCTACCTAAGGGTACATTCGTTTCCTGGACGATGTACCCACCTGAATTCAACTCTAATTCTTTCAACCCGGGTAACCTGGATGGTCTGCAGGGCTTGTGGCTATGGAAGATTCTCACTGCATCTTGCTAGTAACTAGGCCTGTGATAACCCTAGTTAGTTAAAGTATCAAGCCGTAATTCTTGCTTGGCCGTAAAATGATTGGATGGAGTCTAACCAGTCTAGTCTTGTCCTAATTCTGTTCCAGATTACTGCATGACCAGAATGCCTGTATTTATTTTATCGATAAATGGTGAGAATTCCAAGTTCTGTTCAGATGAAGGGTTACAACCCCGGTCCTTGTTTGGTTTACGGGTTGTAACCTGGTTATCTGAATAGTTTCATGGTTATCTCGTCGTATATCATCCTGATGTATTTTTTATTTCCAGTTCTTAACTTATTTATATTATTGTGCTGATTGCTGGTTTTAGTTCCTAAGTAAAGCTTCCTTTGTGGCACTTGCACTTTCTGGGATTTGACCCAGCTGGTTTTGTATGGCCAGATTTTGGAGCAGCTTCCGAGGATCTACCAAATTTTCAGCCCGATAGTGAACACCAGGCGTAACCAGGGCAACGAGTGGATTATTTTTGGCTCTTCCACTCTATTGTAAAAATAATTCTTCTGAGGCGTTTAGCCGACGAGCACCTGTTTAGCTCGATGCATTACTTACTGTCTGCCTACGGGCTGTAACATGATTGACAGATCCTAGGGTTGATCATGTATGACTAAACTCTTGCTAGTCCTAACATTTTGTAACGACTAGCTTCATGATCAGCTGAATATGTAATATTTGGGACGCCTTATTATTGTATATTTAATGATCATATATCTTGTAACATTCATTTACTTGATTGTGATTGAGACACTAGGCTTGTTCATGACCTTAAGAGACTATTGGCTTGTAGTTAAACCCTCATGTATCTAGACAGCCGTGACCGTATAGCGAGATAGAATCTATTTCATATACGTAGCTGGCTATGTCTGCCCCCGCTCTCCAGTATTCTGGTTCTGGGGCGTGACAACAAAACTATCCAAAAATTATACAATTTAAATGGTCAACTTGGTGGCCGATTTTAATGTATCAAATGATCGAATCAACGGTTGAAACTTGACAGGAGTGAAGGGCTAAATATCAAGATTGAGACGGAAGAAATGGTTCGACGATCCAACGGTCGGATTTCTCAAAAAACACGCACGAAGTCGCTGCCTAGAAACGCGATTCTGAGTTCGATCCCGCGTACGTCACGACGGAATCCCGTGCCAAACGAATGAATCACCTACGTGGCACATTGGGGAGGAAGGCGGCGTACACGGGGAGGTCATCGGAGTGCTCGTCGGTGGTGGCCGGCTATGCGACGGCCGTGCGACGGCACGCGACGGTACCCCGAGCACGCACGCACTGTGCGCGCTGCTGCTGTTTACGTTGCCGCAACTATTGCTGCTGCTGGTGGTGGCTGCGGCCACTGCTGCATGGCCGGCCAATAGCGGCGGCGACCGTGCGACACAGCGGCGGCCAGTCAAGGGAGAAAGGAGGAGAAGAATAGAGTGGTGGTGGCTGTTGTGGTAGAGGTGTTGTTGATGATGGTTATGTTGATGATAATGGTGATGAAGAAGATGATGAGGGTGATGAAGAAGATGATGATGGTGATGAGATGAAGAAGAAGGAGAAGACTCGGCCATGGAGGAGGAAGGAAGGGGTTCGGTCGAGGAAAACTAAGGAGTCGACTGTATAATGTTTTAGGGAGAGAGAGAGAAATATAGGTAGGGTTTCTTATAGCTTTATATATATATATATATATATATATATATATATATATATATATATATATATATATATATATATATATATATATATATATATATATATATATATAGGTATATATATATATATACACACACACACACGTATATCTTTATATATTCTTCTACCTCTATTATTTATATAAATATACAACCATTACATATGCAAAAATATGTAAACTTTTACTCATAAATTTAACGAAGACCAAAATAAATATATATTATTTTATAATAATAACCATTATAATAATAATGATACTAATAAAATAATAATAAGGATAACGGAATAAGGTAAAGCAATAATGGGTGTTTTTGTGGGAAAAAGTGTGTGTGGGTATTCATGAGGGGGTAACATGAAGCTTGGGTTGAGTTCAGTTGAGCCGGGTCAGATCAAAACCGGACATGTTGCAATAAATAAATTAAATTAGGTATTTATGATCATGGATAAATAAGTAGCATGTGGAGGCTCAAATAAACGGGACACAAGTATCAAGCAGGTAGTAGGCTTCATGTGGGCCATGTACAGGTTTGGGTCGATGTCGGGTCCCGAAATTAAATTGGAAGTCAGGTCATATTTTACGGAGGATAATTAATTGGCCTAAATTGACCCAAAACTTGTGCGAAGCAAATAAAGCACAAGATGGTGTGTCTGAGTGGGACACGAAGGTCATGGGTGTAGGGTGTCTCGAGTAGATCATGCATAAGAAGTTGGTTTCGAAAAAATGACTAGTCTTGTGCTCCTAAATTAAAAGACACGGCAACGTGCATATGATGATCAAATAAAAGAGTGAGAAATTAATTAATAATTATTCAACAATCAAATGGTCTAAATTGACCCGAAGTTGTGCGATACAAAAAGAGCACAAGGGAACAAGTTTGAGTGGGACATTATATACCAAAATAAAGATAATCTTGTCCACTACAAAACTCATGAAGGAAGTTTCCAGAGATGGACATCTCTGACGCACGAAAAATCAAAGGCACGAAAACGTACATTAAATAAAATAATATTCAAATAATCATATTTATTAAAATAATTGATTTAGAAAATTAAAAAAAATAAACCCTAAATTCAGGGGGCTTACACAGACCTAACTTGAATGTCATTCGAGTGTGGGGGTGTCTGGCGTATATAAAGCTTCCAGATTTGAAGATTTAGAAGCTGGGTACGAGGATTACGAAGACAATCTTCCTAGGTTATGCTGAGAAAAGTGATGCTCGAAGGTTTCTTGATATAGAATCAAATCATATCATTGAATCTCGTAATATAGAATTCTTTGAAGACAAATTTACAAGGCACAAGAACATTATTCTCGCAGACATTTCGAATAATAGTGTAGGTAGACAGGAGGCTGAAGCTCCAAACAAAGATGTAGTCCAAGAATAATTATTGCTGCAGAAACAACGGTTAAACCAGGACTTGCAATACCTGTATCTAAGCAAGTGGGGAGACAAAAGGACTGGAGATAATTTTGTCACTTATCATGTGGAAGCAGATCTGCTTACCTATGATAAGATGATAAAGACTAGAGATGTTGTCTTCTGGAAGGAGACTATTAATGATGAGTAACCTCCAACAATACGTGGGTGTTGGTCGATCTACCTGAAGGAGTAAAACCTATAGGATGTAAATGGATCTTCGAGAAGAAGATGAAGGCCGATAGAGCGATTGACAAGTTCAATGCAAGGCATGGATTTTTGCAGAAGCAGGGGATCGATTATTTTAACATATATGTTCCAATAGCATGGATGATGACAATTAGGATGTTGATTGCTCTGAGTGCAATTCACAAGCTAGTTATTCATCAAATGTATGTTAAAGTGATATTCCTGAGTGGTGAGTTGACTGAAGTGATTTACGTGCAACATCCGGAAGGATTTGTCGTCAAAGAACTTGAAGACAAAGTCTGCAAGTTGGTAAAATCTTTATATAGTCAGAAGCAAGCTCCCAAGATGTGGTACGATAAGTTTGATAAAGTCATTAGATCAAACGGCTACAGGATCAGCGAGACGGACAAGTGTGTGTACACAAAGTTCGCTGACGTTAGAGGAGTTGTCGTTTGTCTATATATGGACGACATGCTGATCTTGGATACAAATCTAGCATGTGTTACGGCGACAAAGAAGTTACTCTCGTCTAAGTTCAGTATGAAGGACTTAGGGGAAGTTAATGTTATCCTAGGGATAAAGATCATCCGGACGGAAACTGGAGTGGCATTGTCACAGTCTCATTATATTAAGAAGATAGTTACAAGCTATGGTATCAGGATCTTCTGGAGATCGATATTCCGTATAGGTGTGACAAGAAGCTGAAGCCAAATCCAAGAGAAAGCGTCAGACAACTGGAGTATTCAAGCGTCATCGAAAGTTTGACATATACGACTACTGCCACAAGGCCCGTGTAATAGTCATATTCTGTAATACAGTATTTCGGTATTGGGCTTGGTAGATTATTTGTCAAAATTATTTATTTTAAGTATTATCTTAATAATGAATTTTTTAATAAATTATATGTTAATTATTTTATAAAAGAAAATATTTAGTAAGAAAACTAATTTGATTATATATATATATATATATATATATAAATATATATATATATATATATATATATATATATATATATATATATATATATATATATATATATATATATATAATTTTATATTTAGAATAATTAAATTATGTAAATTGTAAATTTAGCATGGACACATCATCTCCATGTGTCATCATGCATGTAGCTAAAGGTGTTTTAGATATTACACATGTATCATCATTATGTTGATGATAATCTTGCTTTTTTATAAATAAAAGTAAAATAAAATGGATTATAAGAGAGAGAGAGATATAGCATGCAACACAAATTTCTTTCTCTCATCTCATTCCCAATCTCTCTCCCCTCTCACCGACCCTCTCCTTCCTCTCTCCCCCTTTTTTTTCTCTTCTCTCTCTCAGTCACAATCTCTCCCTCTTCTCACTGTCTCCTCATATCGCCACATCACCCGCAGACGTAACCACCATGCCCGGACCCATGACCACGGCACCGCCGCCCCTGCCATCGCTGGCCTGATGTCGTGCGCCTCCGGCCGCCCGTCCTCCCTCCTGGCCGCCGCCATCACCATCTTCACCTCCACCATCATCATCTTCATCTCCATCATCATCACCATCATCTCCATCATCACCACCATCATCAAAACCTAAGACCTAACTCCCTTCTAAAAGGAAAATGATGATGAAGAAGAATTTGAAGGAGGAAGAAGAATAAGAAGCTGGAGAAGAAGAAGAGGAAACCCTATTCCCCAAATTTCAAGTACCTAATTTTTCCAAGGCAAGTCCTCCTTCTTTATGTCAATTTTGATTTGTCCTATTTCCTTGAGTTTCAAGTTCAATTCTGCTTCACAAATGTCAACTCAATTCTGGAAATTTAAAATATGTATATTTAGAAATATACCTTTGAATTGGTAGGACACCGACACAAAGTTAGGATACCTTACGGATATTCCAACACAAGAATTTTGATAAATGTTGTGCTTGGTACTAGGCATGATTGAGTATGGTGTGTACATAATACATGTATATTTTATGAATATATATACATGAATGGATATTATATTGTATGATAGTCATGAAGTATATTTATATATACAAGTAGGTGAATACTTATATGTTTATCCAAAGATTATACATTGAGCCTATGAACACAAGTCATACCCGACAAGGGATTAGAAATATACATGTTTACTTTCTAGAGTTTTACGTATTTGGATTATGTTCTTGTACATATATAAACACTTGAATTATATTACCTCTATAGATATACATCTTGGTTACATATATAACCAATTCATAAAGATACTTGTATATAATATATAGTGTATGTTACATCATTATGTTCTCTAAACTTTTAATATCAACCAAAATAGAATAGAAAATCATGCTTCTAAGTAGATAATATCATGGAATATAGTTCTTGATATCCTGTATGGTTATATTAAATTTGACCTAGCTTAGATTTTAGACGTTATTAGGAAAACTCATACTGTTCATACATTTTTATATATTTAAATTTTGTCCAGATTTTTGAAGTACACTTAATTTGTGTAAACCTTCTCAAATATGAATTAAAATAAGTATTTATGAACACCCAAATAATTGGATAACTTTGGTGTTGATTTCTAAACTATGTCTTAAGTTTGAACTCCTAAGGACAACCTATGACTCACCCTATTTCGTTCATGATAATACAAAAATCTCATATATATTATATAAGTTGAGACATGAATCTTGAATACTTACTAGAGAGAACCATTTATTATTAGGCTAAATAAGAGCTTAGTTTGGAATTTAGAGAATGTTACTTAAATCATTATATTCACTTATATTCCTAGGCACTATCTCTGAATATATGTTATGATATACAATGTGCCTGAAATAAAAATTTTGTGACTTTGATGCCTCTTTATACCATATCAATATCTAAAAAAATTTCTAATTGTGAAATTTTTTTTAGTATGTGTGAATTATTAGAAATTGGATATGTTATATTTATGTTCTAACACTTGTGTTTCCTAGGAAGTTGACATAGTATTTATAAACGACGATCACAATAGCTAAGATAAACAGTTTATTTGCCAAGGTAATGAAAAGAATTTCTATTTCTACATATTTATACTTGCTTTTGATTTTCGGTGTTGAGTTGTTCCACCGAAGGGGTCGGCGTACCTAGGGAATCAATGGAGGGTTGCTTCTGGTCTTTATATAAATTCTAAAAAATTTCGGAGTCCAAAATACAAAGGAGACTCTGCCGAAATTTTTAAGAATTCCTAGAGCTTGCCATTCATAATACGAAAATGGTTATATATATATATTTTTGAAAATGATTATATATATGTATATATATATATATATATATATATATATATATATATATATATATATATATATATATATATATATATATATATATATATATATATATATATAACCTAGTTTATAGGAATTTTGAGTCAGTTTTCTTAGAGACGGGCCTGTGATTAATACTTAAATCATAGGGGTCAATTTTTCTTTAGAACTTATATCGCGTAGGCCACAGACACAAGTCACACAAGCGAAAGAAAATTCAAGTTTCCAGTATTTCTAATATATATATATATATATATATATATATATATATATATATATATATATATATAACCTAGTTTATAGGAATTTTGAGTCAGTTTTCTTAGAGACGGACCTGTGATTAATACTTAAATCATAGGGGTCAATTTTTCTTTAGAACTTATATCGCGTAGGCCACAGACACAAGTCACGCAAGCGAAAGAAAATTCAAGTTTCCAGTATTTCTGCTCTATATCAATTGAAAGAATTATTACCATAATTGGTATGCTCATGTTATCTCGAGATTTGAAAATGAGATAATATAATTGAATTCAATTCATGCTTGAATCATGGAGTTCATGATAAGATATGTGACTAAATCTTAGAATCTAAAACAAGATATTTACTTGAATCCTAGAATTCTAGACAAGGCATGTTCCTGTATATTAAGATTTGAAATGAGATACAGAGCAGAGCTAATACAAGATAATAGAATAAGAATTATTTGTAGCACTAGGTTTATACATTACGCAGGGAAGAACAACTAGATCACACCGAAATCTCTGTAATATAATAACAACAAAAGCTGATCAGTATTTAGCTCTTTCGCTAGGCCTTATAAATTGGGTGTGTGAGGCTTTGCTCACTTACCTGTACCTGTACCTGAATTTGGACATACCTATTTCGATTTAAAATATCGATTAGGTGAATTGATAATGTATATTATTTTACTCACTTGACATGAGAGGGCCGGACTCTAAGCATCGTGCCACCCTGCTACAACTTGATCCCTGATAACAGGATTATTGTCGAAAAAAGGAAGATTATGATCCATATGTGTTCTCTAAAAATGTATCATCATATAGAAAATTTGATTATGATTGTGGTATTGAATTTAGGTTGTTGTGATTGTGATTGTAGTTGTCATTTATGAATGATTAAGATTTAGTTGTAAGAAGAACACTGAGGAATTCACTAGGATAGAATCTAGTTGAAGTTATATTTCAAGTTAACGTTATAATCCCTCTGAATTAAATTCTTAATTCCTTTACTTTGGAATTCTGAGAATCCGATCATCTTAGAGATTCTTAATTAATTTATTTTATTTTATTTTATCGTCCTTGACTGAGGGCTTGCATGTCGTTTGACGACATAATATTGTTCACTAGATTTATAAACAAACTTCCAAGGAACTGCTACACACATTGAAAAGGAGCTGGTGAACATGAATGCGATTTTGTTTTTGAAGGAAATTATGTTGGAATCAGATACTCTATCATCAATTCAAGTATACGTTTATATTATATATGTTATATTTGGTTTAATTGTTGTAGTGGGTAGAGTAGTCCATTTCTCTATTTATAGATTAGAATGTCCCTTTAGAATAATATTGATTTTATTATACAAGATTATGACCCGTGATAACCTATCCTAGAACCTTACGGGCGACAATCGCGAATATGGGTACTGGAGTATTCGTATGTCGCGTAGCCTGGGGATGGTGTTACGTATTCGAATCGTCTTATTCTACGAGCTACACGTTACAGCCTGGCATAGCTTTTGTTGTAGGGATAATGAGTCGGTTCACGAGCAATCCATGTGTGGAGCACTGGAAAGCTGTAAAGAGGGTAATGAGATACCTCAAGACTACTGCAAAGATCCAACAATAGTGGAAGGCTTCAGTGATGCAAGCTGGTTCTAATAAGTAAATAGTGAAAGGTCCACAAAAGGATATGTCTTCCCTATATATGGAGCTGCTATATCATGAAAGTTGAAGAAGCAAACTATGCTCTCACACTCATCTATGGAATCTGAGTTCTATGCATTGACAGCTGCAGCGGATGAAGCAGAATAGCTTCAGAAGCTCATGTATAATCTTCCATTGGTTGGTGCGAAGATTCTGGCGGTACCGATATACTATGATAACCAAGCGACTACAGCGGTGGCATCAAATAACCTCTTTAATAGCAAGAAGAGGACTGCATGATTAAGGCAGATAGCGGTGAATGATCTCAAAAGAGGATTTATTGTTACGGTTGATGTTCAAAACTAGAAGAATCTAGCAGATCCATTCAGCGCCAACTGGTCGAAGACAAAGCAAGGATGGGATTAAAGTCATAATGATATTGTGTCTTTATAATTCTACCATAAAGTTTTATGCTATTAGTTCAAAGAGAAATCTACTAGGCATCTAGCTTTTGGTTCAAAAAAGGACCATTGACTGAGAGAATATCAAGAATAGTAGGTAGCCCTTTGAGACTTTAAGGGGTTACGAACCCAGAACCACTGTTGTCTACTGTTTGTTCTTGTATAGAACAAAGTCCTGTGGGAGGAAGGCTTGGAAGCCTTAATGAGTTCTCGGACATTTTGAATATCGAACGTGCTTTACAGGAAGCACGGGTAGCACAACACTACAAAGGAGCATAGTACTCCATGCTATATTGGGGTGACACCACCAAGAGGTACCTCCTAAAGGGTAAAGTCTTAACTTCGGGCCAGGTCACAGCGGCGTAGCACCACACATAGGCGAGTGGCCTAATGCTATAGAATAAAGAGTGGTAGGCAGCACTACAAAGTGGCCGGTGACCTCATCTTACAGTGGTGTGACTCCACCAATACGTACATAAAACGATAAAGCCTCGACTTCACAAGCCATGTCACAGCGGCGTAACACTGCAAGAAAGCGAAAGACTTCATACCGGGTAGGCTGGCACTACAAAGAGACTGGGTCCTCATGCTATAGTGGTATGACACCATGATGAGGTATAGCCTCGGCCTTGGGACATGTCATAGCGGCGTAGCACCACAAGAAAGCGAAAGGCTTCATGCCAAGACTGTTTAAAAGAACTCACCTATAGTGTATGGAAAGATATATATGCCATCTCTTGAGGAAAAGCTTGTAGACACCAAATATACATACACCAAAACTAGGCGGACACATTGTCTTTAATGTGCAGCTAGAAATACAGTTTATATAATTATTTGAATGTAAAGAATTGTAATTATGGTGCATAATTTAAGGCTTAGTTCATTCTTATATTATGCTGTTATTTAACCCATACGGAAAGATTCAAGTCGAAGCGACATCTATCCTAATGCATGATGGACAGTTACTGTGGGGAACGCTCAATCCATATATTGAGATATGTGGGGAATATTGGTGTTATGCCTTTGGAACTAAAAAGAATAGTCCCATATTGCTCACACCACTAAGTGAGTATCTCACTATAAAGCTTTACTTGTGTTGAGATCTGCACATGGGTATGGTAAGGCACATGGGTGCCATGTGGGGTGCTTTTCTAGTGGAGAAAATGATTAACTCCTTAAGGAAGTATTTATGCTTTTTGTCATGATCATGGGATTATTCCCTTAGGAACTAAGCCCCGACTCAGACTCGACTCAGAATAGGACTTGGACTCGGGCTCGGTCTCGAACTCGAGCTTAAGGGCGCAAAGTGGCGCTCTCATCGTGTACTTTACACTTAGTACGTCAGCATCGACACACGTCACTTTGTGCACTATTGTTGCGCTCGTGCACTCGTCTTATGCACGTCGCATGCACTTGGCGCATGGGCAGACGCATGGGCGGGCGCATGCAGTGTTGTGCGGCTGCCCGCATGTGGGATTGCGCTCCTGCACTGCTGAGCGGCTGCGTGTACAGGCACATGGGCGCATAGGCTGCTGTGTTGTTGGGCGCATGGACGCTGTTGGTGCATAATCAGGCTGATTGGAAGATTTGAGTGGTTATGAAAAGATTGACTAATAATTCAGATCCATCTTTGTGGGGTTTAAATTTAATCGAGTTAAATCTTTCCATTATTCGCTCTTATCTTTTCGCAATTAATGGGCGACCAGGATTAGGGTTAGGGCTTCCACCCAACTTTATAAATACTCTCTCCGTGCCTTCTTTGAGGATTTACTTCGAAATTGAGAAACAAAGAGAATTGTGTGGCCGTTGCCATCAGAGTCCAGAGGAGTTCGACGAGTTCGTACAAGAGGTGATGGCGAGCGTTCCAGAAGTTCTTTCAGAACTTGCTGGTTCTTGGAAGCAGATCGTGCTAGGACGTTGCTTTGAGCAATGATGATTTTTATTACCCCAGCAGAGTTGTTCTTCTTTCTCCTTCTTTTTTTGCGAGTAGCCTCAGGATATTAGGAGAGCAAACTTGTTTGCTTGAAATATTTGAAATCCTATATAATCAGAACAGAGAGCAAATTTATTCACAGGAAGTGTCTGCTTCTGTTTGTTGCTAAATCAGAATATAGAGCAAATTTATTTGCAAGAAGTCTATATTTTCTGATCGTTCCTCTATCTATATATGTTTTCGGAATAACACGTGTTTGGTGGGTGTGAGAATTCAGGTGTGATGAGTGAGCTAGACGGGGGGTACCACTTGTTGGGGGGTCGGTCGGTGGGTGGGTGAGAGAGAGAGAGAGTGTGTGTAATGGAAGAGTAAAGTATGGAGGTTTATGTTTGGTAGTAGGTTAAGAATTTTAAATATGTGTGTGTGTGAGAGAGAGAGAGAGAGAGAGAGAGAGGCGTTGTTTCGTTACTAAAGTAGTAAGAAGTTGTTTTAGTTAAGTTTAAACCCATTATTTTTATTTTTGTTTTTTTTTTCCTTTTTACCTTCTTTCCAGCGTGTGTTGGTTGTTGCCCTTATACTCATGATTAGGGCATAATAAAAAAATAAAATAAAAATACAGGATCTATACTTTTCAATTGGACATCTCAGGACTTAACTATAAACTAGTATAAAATTTAGGGTCTAAACACTAACTAGCCTTATTATTATCTTCTCCTACTTCAATAATGATGTTACCATAGTGGGGATACAGATGGACACTCCTTTTAGTGGGTTGAATTTGGCATATAAATTTATTTCCTTATGTGTCATTGCATATTTGATTTTTTTTTTAATTTCTTTTATCCGTGTACATAACTATTCTTCCATTCATTATGGTTGTGATAATTTAATACTCTATCACAACTTGGAAATAGACAATGGTTGTACCATTTGGCATCTATTTCCGTGTGAAATTACAATAGCATACTTCTTAGGTCGAAATTTTTGCTTATTTTTTTTCTCAATTGAGAAATAAAAAAAAAAGTTTTTGACTTTCATCCCACTTATTAATATGAATTTGTACTTACATCCCACTTTTATAATTTTATTAGACTTATATTCTATATTTTGTCATAAAAAATATTCATTTTGTCGTGAAATAATTCGTTTTGTCACGAAATATTTTTCGTGACAAAAAGTAGAATGTAAATACAAATTCATATTAACAAGTGGGATGAAAATCAAAAAATTCCATAAAAAATGATAACCAAAGAACTACCAAACAATTTCTCCTTCTATTTTTCATTCTTTTATTTTCGATTCTTTTATTTTTCTCACCCTTTCCATTCTGTCTTGTGGTTTTGTTTATCACAGTTTATCACCTAAGCCCCAGACACAAATTTTCTAAAACCATATTGTTACATAATAATGTCTGGTAACCATATAAAAACATGGAATATTTTTGAAGATCTTTCATGGAAGTCTTGTTTTGTTTGAAGTTCCAAACAATACCTCATCGTTAAATATATTTATTAGTGTCTCAAATTAAATTCCCAGAAAACAACTGTAGCGAGGACAAACATTAAGCTATCTACACAACCTTAGATACAAAAAAAAAAAAACAATCTAGTCGTATTTAGTTTTTGCTTGGAGATTGTGACATAAACAGGAAAAAAAGAGAGAGGTAAATAGAATATTTATATGTAGGTAAATGTTAAAAAAAAAGCTTATATGAGTTGTGACATAAATTTAAGTCTACCCATTACTATTTACCTGCTGAAGAACATAAAAACATGACAGATTTTCCAACATCTGATATACTTGAGCCATTAACCTCTTCTTCATAGGAGTTGTCCTTAATTTTAACCTGAAAAAAGAGTTGGTACTTTCCATGTTACATCAAGTACTGAGTATATTTATTTATGTTGTGATCAGTAGTAACTGAAGCATAACTATTAATTAGTTCTTGGAGTTATTAGTTCCCAAGAATCTATATTGAAATATATTATTTCCGGAATGCTGGGAATCTTCAAAGTCCTAACATTTTTACACTTCCATTGGCATGTGGGCGCACCAAGAAAAAGCCTAAAGTGTACACTCGTCATGAATAAGATTAGGTGAAGCATTCGGGATGTCTGATCATGAAAACCATTGCCCATTAGATTATTAAATGTCAGAGTGAGTGATGGTATAACATTAGCAAATGTTGCTAGAGGATCATTCATGCATACTCCTATATAATTTGGTTGGTGTTTCACTTAAATCATCTTTCGTTCAAAAGGCCTCTACTACTGGACCACGGGCACCACCGGTTTCCCTTATTGCGTGTCTCTGTCATTTAAGTGTGAGAGGTACTGCCAATGTGCAACCACCTACTAAGCAAGTGCCTTTTTATGATGTCTTCATGAAGCAGATTGCACCCTTTTATGATTTGTATGTGAATTATTGCTCCAACAAGCAAATCCTGCAACTCCCTTCCAACTATCTAAAGGGTTGTTTACAAATTTCATACAAGGTATGTTACTGTAGTATTTATTATTGAAAATTTCATCAATCACCTATCCCACAAAATAACCATGACCTGCTATGCAAGACCAAACAAAGATCAGTATCCACAATTTGTCACCCCGACAAATCTAAACCTTGTATTAATCAAAAGATTGAAATACAATGTGCACTTTGACTCCATTGCCCCCAAGAGCCGATCCCTTACAAGTTCTCAAGAAAAAATACAAATATTATACATAATAGAGATCAGAAAACAACAATCCTAACTAGAAGTTGCTCACTAGCAAATGTTTCCATCGATGACTCTCATTGATGATCTCGACCTGACAAAACAAATGAGTCTCCGATCGGAAACCTTCTTATTTCTTGAAAAGCAAGACCTATGGGAGCACGAATCTCTAGTATAAGTGGTGGATTCTTCCTTTAATCTCTTGAGAGCATGCCTGAGAAAAATCCGTTAGACTCTAATATATATATATATATATATATATATATATATATATATATATATTAGAGTCTAAAATATATATATATATATATATATATATATATATATATATATATATATATATATATATATATATATATATATTACAACTAACATATATATATATATATATATATATATATATATATATATATATATATATATATATATATATATATTAGAGTCTAAAATATATATATATATATATATATATATATATATATATATATATATATATATATTAGAGTCTAAAATATTTTAGACTCTAATATATATATATATATATATATATATATATATATATATATATATATATATATATATATATATATATATATATATATATATATATGTTAGTTGTAATATATATATATATATATATATATATATATATATATATATATATATATATATATATATATATATATATATGTTAGTTGTATGTGTGTTGTGTTCACACACACATGAGCTAGCAAAAGCTCAACTCCCTTACAATAATTTTGACCGTTATGAACCCATTAAACTTGTAACATCAACTCATGTCCAGGTACAATGTACCACATGGTTTTTTATTTGAATTTTGTAACGTTCAATATTTATGGCCAGATTAAATTGTCTTCATTCTCCTTTATTCCCTAACTTTAGAGAAAAGCCTATATATTGAGGCAAATCTCAATACTTTGAACATACTGAAAATTACTACAAAATACTCTCTCCTCGCTCTCTTGAATTTTTGTCACTCCGAAACTCCTTTGTTCTTGGTTTGTTGCTATGGGCAGAGCTAAGTCAGGGTCAATCTCCCCGAGTTATGTGCGACGACGGGATACCGGTAGAGCCGGGATTTTACCACTAGGAGCATCCGGAAAAGTCTGCACATAGACCCGGATTAACTCTTAGGGCAGTGCTTCGTGCGCGACTTTCCGGAGGCCGGTAACTTTAACTTCTTTTATTTTGTTTGCAGATTATTGGAGGAGAAGAGAAATATTTTTCTAACAATCTAAGAGTTAATCCCATGTGATTATTTTTAAATATTTTGGCCATAAATTATGTGTTTTAGAATTATGTGAAATCTTTAAAAATAATTTTTCTAACTATTTTTTTTTTGAAAATTTTAGTGCTCTCTATCTGGCAAATAATTGTTGTTCATCTTTTTGCTATTATTTTTGTCAAATCAGTTAAAATAGCTTAATGCAAGAATCTATGACATCTTTTCTTGTATAATATTGCAAGTTCATGTAAAACTTCACTTCGGCATTTTTTTGGCTAATATTGCAAAGATGGCATCTTCTCCATAGTCTGAGTTATGCTACTAGTTTTTCTCTTTGCATAGTTTTACATTTTTATCCTCCAAAACACTTGGATGTATTATACATTTTTGAGATAAATATTAATGATTTGATCTCTTAACCAGCATCATCATTCTAGAGTTTTATTGTAGCCTCTATGAATTGGAATATAGATTTAGAATGTTACCTCAATAGATTTGATGGTTGACTTCGTGATTGTATCAGATTAGCTACACTAAAATGTAGAGTTCTAGTATGATTATTTGTTCTAGAATTTTACTGTATTTTTATGACATGATTATCGTTATTTTTCTTTGACTTTAATTTTGGATCAACGATTATTGAAGTATGCAATATATAGTTGGTGTCAGGATATAACACATGAAGCTTGTGTCTTGTACTCTTCCAATTATGTTGATAGAATCTCCGAATCAAAGTGAGGTGTGAATATATATATAAAATTTAAAGACAAGAATCGTAGTTCCGGAAAGAACAAAAAGAAATGGCAATAAGATCCACTTGGTACACATTTTTTTTTCTCTGGATACTAGTTTCCTCTCAATAGTACCTATGTCAACATATGTATTCTTTCGTGAGTACGAATATGGACACGGAGACAGAAACAATACCGATATGTACCTCATTTTGATGTGTCCTTGCAACATACAGACTGAGTAGAGTTGTAGTTGTCTTATTGTTTTATTTTTATTATGAAAATATTCATGAAAATATTGTTAAATTATTTTACTGTTAAAATCCATAGCAAAATTGTATTATTTGTTAAAAGGTATATTATAAGTGTTAAAATCAGTTATTCTTATACCAATAATTCTATTATTAAAATGTGTTTATATTCTAGAGGACAATTGTCTCTGAGAAGGAATTGTTGTATTTTTTTTAACATGACATTAGATAATTTTACAAAATAGTTGTACTCTAGTGAATTTGGATGAACCTATGTGGACATTAGTACAAT